>JAYKTE010070982.1:0-14373 GCA_036873565.1 Xipholeptos notoides
ACTTGTTGTCACTCTGACCCAGTGAAACCCACTGGCTGCCGGGTGCGCAAGTGCCTGGTGATTGGTGTGAGATCCCATAATAATAATAGTAATAATAATAATAATAATAATAATACATTCATAAAAACCTAGAAAGAATCGCCAGCGCGGTAAAGACTAGCAAACAAAAACAAAAAGAAAACTGAACCCAGCAGAAAATAGGAAACTAAGATGAGAAAGAAAACCACTTCATGAAGAATTCCTAGATAGATTAAAGAGGTTGCATGCACCAACACATGGACATGGCTTCAGAAAGGATACCTGACTGGAGAAACTGAATCACTACTAATTGCTGCACAGAACAGCGCACTCTGCATTAATTATATAAAAGCAAAGATCGACAAGAGCCAAGAGAACAGCAAATGCAGGCTATGCAGTCACACACACTAACGTAGGCCCTGGCACACTTGCAGATGATTTGGGAACTACAACAGATCTTATCCAGATTCGACAAAGATTTATTAAAAGAAGAATTCTATGTTATCGTCCTGTGTCCATATTAGAAGAGAATCAACAAGTCCTTTAACCCTTCTTCGATTATTACCAGACAAACTCGAGAACCTTCGCGTAGGTCTTGGTAAGTAAGAAAATCCTGAAGAAAAACCTAATGAAGGTAAGAGAGCATATCAGCCTAAATGTTTCGAATCTAACAATAAAGATGAACATTTGAATAACTTGAAAATTGATTAACAAAAATATTTTAAGCATAAAAAGTGGAAACAAGATTTCCTATATATATAATTTTTTAGGAGTTTTATTGAGATGAGGCATTTTATAATTCAGGAATCTTTTATTAGCGGACTGTTGTCCTTATCTTGGTGTAATAACACCTAATCCAAGATGAGGACAACAGTCCGCTAATAAAAGATTCCTGAATTATAACGTACTTGATTTCTAGCTTAGCTAGTGAACAGTTGACCCAACTGTTTCTTACGAGTTTTATATAAGAGGTTTAATGTTTTGTGTATCGTGGAACAGAACTATAGGATCACTATATGAACAAGGATGATAAAACCAAAGATCACTGGTACACATGGCGAGTATTATAAGGGTAATCTCCCAACCGCTGCACGCAGGAAGATTTTGTTTCTTTGAACTACTTAAACTCACACGACTTTATTGGGCTATAGCTGTTGGTAAAACACCTTCATAATAAAAATGTTCAAATCTTGTACATGTTTTCGTTTTGGCTTTAAATGTATATTAAGACAAGCTGTTTTACCTCCTTTTTCTTCTACCAATAAGAGATGCAAAGAAACGTATACAAACTGTTAAGCACAAAACCCAACTCACATAAGTTTGAAAATACTCCATCTGCAGAAAGATTATTTTGTTTTTGACCCTGTGTAAATATTGTCATAAAATAGGTGTCGGGAATATGTCATGCGTTGTTGATTTATGCATTGGGGGAAGCTGAAGGTTAGTGATGGACTGAAATCGGAGTGAAATAGGTTGGTAATAGAAGTTTCGTGCTTCATATAAACTTTAGCTTTGAACATTTCCAAATAGATAATTTCCCGGAGAATCGTCCGTTTTCTCATCCATCAGGTATTGGTACCACATGTTCTTGAAATGCACTCGGTCAATTTTGTCACCATTTCTCTAGAGAAAATTAAAAAAAAAAAAAAACAATAAAATATTCAAAATAACATTTCATTTACTGCGAAATGCTATCACTATCAGAGGAATACAAACTTCTATACTTAAAATCTAGAAATATCTTTGGTGCTATAACAAAGTGTTGATTTGTTAAAAAATGTTGCCCCAATGGTTAGGTCAACTGAAAACCGCGATAACAGGAGAACTTTTTAATGGTAAATAATAATTTATAAAATATTTTTTATATTTATACTTATAATAATTTTTTCCATTTTGAACTGGAAAAGGTATAGATTAATACTATTTTCTCTTAATTTTACTGCATTTTTTAGAATGAAAGATCCTATACCAACAAGTAAAATGAAGTGGGGGCATACTGTGATTATTGTTTTAAAGGCCAGTCATCTGGATTTAGAAACTGTACAATGGTTTTTTTTAGCAATTATCATTTGATCTTTAAATTAAGTGATAAAATTGTCTAAAAATTTTTATTTAATTTTGGATTCTACTGATCATCAAGCAAATGTTTTTTTTTCATTATTGATAACTTGTAATTATCTTAAAACGCATTCACCAGTTTTTCATCAATTTTTCCAATAGCTCTGGGATTCTAAATGCCAAAAATGGCTCTTCATTTTTCAGAAAACTCAAAACTCAAATTTGCCAAAAAATAACATCTTTTCCAAATCTGTAAAACTTTTTCCTTTGGGTTTGGCTTAAAATTCACCCTTTTTAAATAAATATTTTGATAATTTAAGTGTCTATCATCACACAAAGATTTTGGACTGGAAATGTCCACAAATAGAAATAACAAGATTTAAGCTAATATCTCAACTTTATTAAGTTATTTGGACTTCTACTCAAATTTTCAGTGTTATCTTTTAAAAGTACATTCACTAAAGCTTACACGAATTGTGATTAATGGCTGCTGACATAATTCAAAGGGAAGTCCACTTGGAGCAGTGGATAAGCAGTCGGACTTCTGAATCGTAATATATGCAAGTTTTAATTCCAGTCGTTCCATTTACGTTCATAATTCGACTAATACCCTTGGGAAAGGTATGGATCCCCCACATTCCCTCCAGCTATGGATTAAATAGTGCATAGTGTGTTAAACCTAAAAAGATTGATATTCTGTAAAACAAAACAACTACCATAACCTGAATGAAGGAAGAGAAAAAAGCATTGAATTTATTTATGGCTTGAGACAATCTGACATTAAAGTGAGGGCGGGGGATTCATGGATTGTGCTGAGTAGCGCAGTCCATCCCCAATCTCACATAATCATTAGGGATTGAATTTATTATTGCATTTTTAATGAAAACAATGATAACAGCTCTTGCTGACAAGTAACTCCATTTTGTTTTAACCCTGACTTCATTGAAACACACCCACATATCATTGTTTCTTTGTCAATAGTTCGACATGAAATTTATTTTTGGTTTAAACACATTGTTAAAAAACACCCTGTATTGTTCAGGCTGGGGAGTGGATAGGAAGGATGGAGTTTTGAGGAATAAAAATATCGACAGTATGCAGTACAAAAAGAAGTTTGCTTGTTACATTGTGTTGTCAAATATAGTCTACAGTCTTTGAAAGGATTATCAGAAGGGCAGCCAAAATATGCCCTTTGACATTTAATATCCTCCTTGTGGAACAATGTCAGTAGAGGATTGCTTATTTTCTTCTTTTAAATACTACTAATATAAAAAGAACAAGAAAAAAGAATTTAGTACCTTGTCAAGCACCAACTCAAGTTAGGCTCAAGGCCAGTTTTAAGTGTTCATTATATTCCTGGGCTATTGTAATCAGTGTTGCCCTTCAACTAGATGAGTTACCTTCATTGAATCTAGCTGGGTTTTTGGAACCAGTGTTATCCTTACACCTAGATGACAGCTGAAAGTAAATTTAATGGTTTTGACTGGGATTTGAACTAGTGTAATACGATTCCAGAGTCCAAGCTTTCACCACTGCTCTATCCTCGAGATATACAGTGAGTGCAATAAGTATCCGGTACAAAGCAAACAGTTGATTTATTTTTATTAAACAAAAACAATAACAAAGTGCTATTCTAATATATTTTTGTATGATAAAGACACAAGATTATTTATTTATCATACAAAAATAGATTAGAATAGCAGTTTGTTAGTTATTGTTTTTGTTTTCGTGTAATAAAAATAAATCAACTTTTTACTTTGAATCGGATACTTATTGCACCCTCTGTATAAGAGGAGTTGGTTATCTAAAGTAAGAAATGATCTTATATAGTGCTTTTTAACCTTCTTTATGAGTTGCCTCTTTTTGATGGTGGTTGGCTTGAAGGCTTCTTAAATGTTTTCTTTATTCAGGCCTTAGTTTTCATTTCTTTCCTTTTTATGTTTACTTTCCCAGGTTCTTCCATTATTGGCTTGTCTGTGATTCTGATTGTTTCTTTCTTGCTTCAATCATTTCTTCTTAATCAAAACCTGAGTTGAAATCCATTCTATTTTATATGGACGGACAACATAAACTTCTTTTTAAATGGAAATTATTTTATATGCCCTTTTTTGATTTGGTAGTTACTCTCAATGTAGGCTACGTTAAACACTAGTCCTGAGTGGATGGCCAGCTGCATCATTAATTTATTTTTTAGATGAGAAGATAAAGGCGAGGGTATACCTCAAAATATCATCATATTTTGCAAATAAAATCCATCATTTGTGCCGTTTTGATATTTTTTTTTACTTTAATCAAAAATATTTTGTATTTAAAAAAACTTTTTCTTTTTCTTTATTTTTAGATTCAGAATCCCTTCATTAGCTAGAACATTGACAGAAATACTGCACACACAGACATACACACACACACACATATGAGGCGTTCAGAGTAACAACTCGACAACCACTAAAAATAAAAAATGGAGAAAAAGACTTTGAGCAAGTAAACAGGACACACTGTGATTGGCTGAAAATCTTTGTCTTGTGCACTCTCGTTGGCTGCCAGGCACTTGCCAGGTAGCTTAAGGCATATGATTGGTGAGAGTGTTGTGGCGCTTTTTGGATTGTACTCCCAAGTCTAGTATGAAGCACATGATAAGTAGACTGTACATTAGTCAATTTTCACTCATATTTCAGTCTCAATTCAACCATGTCTTCTCTTCTATGTGGTAGAGGAGGCTTTTAGGAATGCAGTAGTATACATAACTTGTTTTTGGCTGCATCTTTATATGAGGCATTAAGAGTAACAACCTGACAAGCGCCACGCTTGTCAGGTTGTTACTCTCAACACCTCATATAAAGATGTAGACAAGAGTCAGTTGATTCTAAACAACATAAATTATCAAGCCTCATCTCAGAACTTTTGACAAATAAATTCTGACATATTTCATTGTTAGATTAATTACTTGTTTTTTTTTTTTACTTGAACGCAGATCTTATCTATTATTGACTTGATGTTGAAATAATTAAAAATAGTCCTTTTGCTAAAGTCAGATATAATAATGTTAAAAACCATGAAAAATGCCAAACTCTGAAGTAGATGTTTTTTGTTGTTGTTTTTCTTTTATGGGGGGAGGGCTGTTGTTTGTTTGTTTTTCTCTACCCATAAATTATGGAATGAATGTCACAGTAGATGCAGAAGAGATAATGATATTTTTATTTTTCTAGCATCAAACTCTATACACTGATAACAGAATCACTGAAATAAATGAGAATATTTTTGATTTTTATAAAAATGTCATTTTGCTGCATTTTTGTGAATGCTTGTTAAATTAAAAGAAAAAACAAACAGCACTCGATTTAGATTATTTTATAGTTACCACAAAAAGGAATCTATGAATAGAAATCTATTCTTTGTGTAACAAATGCTGAATTTACTGTGAATCAAAGATGTTGAATTAGATTTACTACATTGGAAAGAATTTGTAAAGAATTTTTAACAATGTTGTGTTTGTATTTCAGATCTCAATAATCAATAAAACAACCATTGTGTTATTGAAATTAAATGTTTATCAAATATTTATTTATGGACAACATAGATCTTTAAGATTTGACATTTGTTCTGCCAAAAGCTAATTTGCTTTCTTTTTTTCAGTGCTGTCTTTCTTAATCATTTGTGAAATATCATGTTAGTAAATATTTAATATTTGCAATTGAATGATTATTTACTGACTGAAATTACAAAGATGGTTTTTGCTTCATTCCTTTTATTACATCTCTGCAAAATATGTGTATTACTTGACTGGAAAGTTCTGGAATGGAATTGCAAGTTTATCTGCTGCATCTGAACTAACAGGAGCAAAGATTGGTGTCTCACATACAAAATGCCAGGTTACTTATCTCAAATCAAATTCATTTAAATACTGTTAACACTTTTGATTACTGGAGTTTATATTTATTGAAAATGAGGACCTATAATACTTTCAGTCTGCCCCTGATTATTGTTTACAAAGATATTTTTGATTCCACAATTTTAGAAAAAGAAAAAAATCTCAGTTTTTTATGTTTTTAAAGTGAAATTTATTTTCCCGGCAAGAAACAAGTCGATGGAATTCGTTTTACAAAAATTGGTAACTAATTCTTTTAAAAGAAAATAATGATCAGGTTTTGTTTCTGGTAATTATTAACTGTATCAAGCAGTAAAGTTGGGTTGAACACAAGGTCATATTTATGTGCTCTATGGCCAGCCTTCCTTGCAATTTCATCCACAAAACTTTTTTTTTTCTTTATGAGTATTTCCTTTTTAATGCATCACCTGCCAGAATTCATGAACACGTTTTGGTAGATCATTATTGTCCTTCACTTAGATGAGTTGTTATCCCAAGTTAATGAGCTGTTATGTTATCAATTAGTATGATCATCTAACCCAAAGCACCCAAAATTATTTTCAATGCTTCAACTGAGATTTGATCACTCGTCTTACAAATTTCAAAATCCATGAATTTATTCCTCTTGCCTAATACAATTGCTTTTTTTGTTCTGTTTTTTTGTTCTTTGTAGTTTTTTTTCTTGTATTTCTTTATTTATTTGACAATAATTTGCTTTATTTTATTTGTTTTTTTTTTTAGAGACATTGTTTTGATTGGGCCGACAGAAAGTGGATGTGTGCACAGTTGTGTTAGTTTTCTTTCTTTGAATAAGATTCTATCTATCTATCTATCTATCTATCTATCTATCTATCTATCTATCCATAAGATGTAGATACCTCAATCACCCAATCAAGAAATGTCCTTCTCTCTCTCTCTCTATATATATATATATATATATTTTCTTCCCTCACCACATACCATCGTTCCGTTGTCCCTTAGCTGTTACATTAATTGACCAACAAATCGCACACATGCAAATTGTCACATGCATGCTGTCTCTGTCATTTAATGGCAGAGCCACCTATTATATTACTCCGCGAGAAGTTTGGAAAACCAACACACACACAGCCAGACAGACATTCTGAAGCTTTACAAACAATTTGCTTTCATTCATTTCTTTCTTTCTTTCCTTTTCTTTCTCTATTTCCTTCTTACTTCTTTTCTTCTTTCTTTTCCTCCTTGCCTTAAATCATCTTTATTCATTTTAATATTGTCCAACGAACACATGGAGAATGAGTTTACATTTTCACAATCAGCAAAAAAAACAAAAAGAACAAATTGTTTGATATTGACCAATAACCTAATAAATAATAAAAGCCGTTTTCTCTCTCTCTCTCTCTCTCTCTCTCTCTCTCTCTCTCTCTCTCTCTCTCTCTCTCCCTCTCTCTCATTACCTCTATATTTCTTCTTTCCCTTCCCTTGTGATTCTCTTATATTTTTCCTTTTCTCATCTGCTCTGCTGTTTCTTTCTTTCTCTCTCATTTCCTTTCTTATACTTCTTTTTCTTCTCTCATTCTCTTTTTTCTTCTTTCCTCTTCTTCTTTTCCCTTTTTCCTATCCTCTTTCCTTTCTCTTTCTTCCCCCCTTATGAATTATTGGTAAATTTCAGATTATATCATTTATACATTCGTCACAAATAGACTCGAGGCTAGCTAGCTAGGATGATCTTTTTCAAAGGAAGTAAAATATATAAATATTTATGTGGTCCTGATTTTTTCTAAAAGTGTTGATTACTTCATTAAGGCACATATCAACTCTTGCTTTTCTAAATTTTTCTTTTATTGTTTTTCTTTTTGTGTGGGTGTAAAGGTATGAGGATCAATTAGTATTTCATGTTAATTAAAATTAATTTGCAAGAAAAAAATTGAAACCAACAAACGTTTTAAAGCTGAGGAGAAAAATATTACTTTTATTTTCAGTGAATCTCTTCAAAAGTACATGATTAGATTGTTGGAACAATACTTTGCAGCTTGTCAAACAATGTAGCGAGCGGTTGTCTACTTGCTGTGCCAGTTTAAAGACTGACTTGTTTACCAATTCCCTGATTTATATTACTATCATAGTGGAATCTTCGAGATGATGACATTATACAGTCATGTGACTTCATTCATGAATCATCTGGAAGTTTCTACATGCCTAAGTCATGTAATTTTAGGATGACCATGACAATTTTCCATTCATAAAATTTTTGATGACTTATACTTCAAACTTCAGTACATGTAATTGTTTAAACCACAGCACTACTTCAAAAAGTTGGTGATACTTTTAATTTTTAAGTAGGTTTTCTGTGCCCCTACTGAATTGGTCATTTAATACTAGCAAACCTCCTTTTCTCACTTTCAAGTTACATGAGGACATGAGTAGACAACCTTTTGCTAACTGTGTGCCAACTTTAGGTTTCAAATTATTCAGAGTGCCAACAACACATATTGTTATACAAGCAAAGTTCAACATACTTATTTACTATATATTTTATTTTTATATATTAATATACTCAATAATAAATAAAGTTGTAAACAATATTAAAAGAAATGAAATTCCTTAAAAGATTTTTTAGAACATTTTTATTATTTATTATTAACTGATTATAACAAAACTCATACAAAAAACTTGAAGCATCTGCTGAGTGCCATTGGAAATTGCTTGGTGTGCCAAGTGTGGTACGCATGCCATAGGTTGCCGACCTTTGACCTAGACTTTCAGGGTCAATGCATCAGTCCTGAATTTCAGTCAGATTATTATCAGGATTTAATTTTGATGTGAAAGCCTTAGAAAAACAAAGAATTCTCTAAATATGAATTAAATCCTATTATTATTATTAGTATTATTATTATTATTATTCCTTTTAACAATTTCTTTATAAATAAAAGGTATTTCTATTAAAAGAAAACAAACAAAGCCTCTTGATATTAACTGACACTAAACATTAGAAAACAATGGACCAACAGCCTTTTTGATCAGATGATTGCATAGACAAGAAACTAGCAGTCACTAAAGGCTTTTGACCAAATGTCTATTATGTTAACTCTATCACTTCTCTCTCTCTCTCTCTGTATGTATATATATAATATATATATATATATATATACTCACAGTTGTTCTCAAAAGTATTTGTACATTTAATTTTTTTTTCTTTTTTAAATAAAAGATGCTTATATGATGTGATAAAAAAAGGGTTCATTGAAGAAGACCAAAAATCTCTTAAGCACTTGAACCATATGCCTTAGAAAAGTGCTTAATAAGTCCTGTCCTCAACCAGTTATGATGCAAAACCTAGAATGAAAGATTCTTTTTCAAAGAAAATCTTTTTCCTAAAGAATTCTACAAATATTATGTAATGATTTAATTTGTATTTTAAAATTTCATTATTTAATTTTATAATTTTTTTTTTCTTTAGACAGTTTTGATGCGAAGAAAGCCTCAACTTATAAAAAGGAATGCAAAGAAATCGGCCTTGAAATCAAAAATTCTTGTGATGAAATCGACAAAGGTGATGAGCCGTTTTGTTTCTCTCAGTTCAAATAGATGAACAGCTTGGATCAAAGATGGTGATGAGCCTTCGTTTTGATACTTGTAGATTTCTGTGCTCTCTATCAGTGGTTTTCAGTTCTCAGCCTTTTTAATCCTTTATAATTTATTTTCATCTTTTTAAGCCAAAACTGAACCTAGACAAGTCACTTTTTTTGACCAAGGCCCTGATTTTTCCAAATCCTGTGCTATCTAATGCTTTGGGGAATCTCTCTTCTAAATGCGGTTTGATCAACTTATCAAAATTGTGTCGGAAATAAACTCTACTCCAAGGCATGCCAAATTTAATCTTTCATTTTTAATCTGAACACTGAGCTTGTCGACTTTTCCCTACAGCCTGAATAAGGATGGATGGATCCACTCTAGATTAGAGCAGCCTGTTGCTTCCTGTTCGTCTGCTACCCTCTTTAACATCTGCCTTCATTTTGTAGTCCATTATCCTAAGGCGACAAATGCTCGATTGGTTTATCCCTGCAAAATAAGATTTTGCCTAAATTTTTTGGTTTTGCAACATTTTATTTTAAACATGAAGTTTGTTTCAAACATATTTTCCATGCATTATCAGTTTTCATGCACACACACTCACACACACACACACATTTATAAATGTAAATCTGTGTGTATGTCTGTGTCTGTGCGTCTATCTTCATAAATTTCTACCCTTTATGTAGGATTTTGGGGACCAGGTTTTTCTTCTGTATAGATTTATCTGTTCTGTACTATGCGTAGGACTTCTTCCCCTCACACACTGGTACCATGGCCATTTGTCTAGTTGTCAATTAAATCACTTGATGCTCTATACATTTCTACATGATAATTGAAGATGAGTGCCTAACAACTCAACTTTATATTTTAATCACTTACACAACCCTAAAAATTCCTGACTATTCATTCCAGCCCCTGAAAATGATAGATCTAAGATATTTATTTTATCTCCTTTAGTTCTTACAGTTCTGTCTCCAACTCCTCATACTTTTCCAATTTATTTTCTATTTTTCTTCATTTCATTCCCTTTACCCAGGTTTATTTATTTTCTCATCTATTGAGTTGGCAAATAAGTCTGTAGGTGTTCATCCCAATTTCTCGGCAAATTCTATTGAATAAAGATAATAGACAATCGTTTTGTGATCGCAGTTCATTTGTCAGCCAACTCACAACTTGTTTGGTGATTGTTGGTCTCAATGAAAAGCGAAGAAGAGCAAGTATTGAGAATGTTACTTTTTTTTGCCCCTCCTGGATATTCCATTTCAGTGTGTGGCGCTATAATGTTTGCATTAATTATGCTTTTCTTTTTTACATATTTTCGTTATATTTGTAAGCGTTTTCTAAATTTACTATCAGGAAATAACCACTAACAAGTTGACAGTCTCTTTCTTTTTAAAAAATTTTTTTTATTTATTTGTGTTTTTTTGTTCGTTTCCTTTTAACTTGCTTCTCTTTCTCTTTCCCTGTTTGTTGTTAAAGAGTTAGTATTTCTATTTTTACAATTTCACTCAATCAAATCAGAAAGAAGAAGCCCTAACAAAACTGTTGCCAAATTCTAATTCTTTAAATTTCAATCCTCTGCCCTTATTTTCCCATTCTCTATATCCAAACATCACAAATTGAATTGATTAGGCATTCATTTTCTCTCTATTTCTGTGCCTCCATCAGTTAAAAATTCAAATTATTATTCAAAGTTTTTGTTTGTTTTCTTTTCTTTTAGAATATCAAGTTTTGCAGTTAAAAAAACAACTTCTTTTAGAGAAAGTCGAACAGATTCAACTCAAGGTAGGTTCACCGCTTCTGCCAATCTAAATGAAATAAAGATCTTTTTTTAACTTAATTTATCTCACTATTAAATGAAGATAAATATTACATTAAACAAAGAAATCAATAAACTACAGTTTTTTAAAAGTCATTTTTTTTGTTTGCAATATAATACTGTTGAAATATTTTTTGTCTAATGATTGTTAGGGTATAACTGTTAAGATTTGGATAATTTCATTTATACCCAGGGATGAAGAGAATGAACCAATCAGAAGACAAAATTGACATAAACTTTATTATCTAATCCCCTTGACTAAGCTGAAATCTACTGTTATTTTCTGGTAGTCTTGCTGGACATAGATAATTCTTTCCCTATGTAAATCTATGCTTTGGATTAATGTTGCTATTATTATTATTATTATTACCACTACTAGAACGATTTGCTTGGGATTACTGCTGCTTCTCAAACAAATTTTTCTCTTGGACTATATTCCTACCTGAAACTGATATTATTATCATCTTCACCCCACCTCCCTCTTGCTTTCAAAGATCTTTTTACATCATTTGATTCGCCCCCACCCCCCAATAATCTGCAGTGTTAATATTTTTAGAAGAATTCTATTATTTACATCTCATCATAGCAAATGCTTTCTTCTCTTCTCGTTTTTCTTACCTTGTCTTGTCTTCTTGTTTTACGTGCCATTAAGCTATTACCTACATATTAATAGGATTACTTGGCATGTCGTGCATATATCAAAAGAAACAACCTTACCTCCTTTTAAAGTTACTATTTAATTTTTAAAAACCATTAAAACCATTTCATTTCCAAAAATTTTCAAAACAGTTTATGGTTTCAAATTGTCTATTTTATTTTAAAATTAAAAAACAGTCATGTTGAGAGGAGGCAGTAAGTTTTTTTTTTAATTATGATGAAAACTCTAAAAGAATTTCTAAGCAATTAATTTGCAGTTTTGAACTATTTCTCAGGATTTGTTTAAATTTAAGAATGTAAAATTTACTTTCTGATATTTCAACTATAGAATTCCCACAGATTCTGCTAGTAATTATGATTATTATTATCATTCAATTAATTTGCAGTTTTGAACTATTTCTCAGGATTTGTTTAAATTTAAGAATGTAAAATTTACTTTCTGATATTTTAACTATAGAATTTCCACAGATTCTGCTAGTTTATTATGATTATTATTATCATTCAATTAATTTGCAGTTTTGAACTATTTCTCAGGATTTGTTTAAATTCAAGAATGTTAAATTTACTTTCTGATATTTTAACTACTGTGTAATTTTGAACTACATCTCAGGAATTGTTTAAACTTAAGAATGTTAAATTTACTTTCTGATATTTCAACTACTGTGGAATTTTGTAGTATTTCTCAGGATTTGTTTAAATTTAAGAATGTTAAATTTACTTTCTATTATTTCAACTACTGTTGAATTTTGAACTATTTCTCAGGATTTGTTTAAATTTAAGAATGTTAAATTTACTTTCTATTATTTCAACCACTTTAATTTTCAACTATATCTCAGGATTTGTTTAAACTTAAGAATGTTAAATTTACTTTCTATTATTTCAACCACTGTAATTTTCAACTATATCTCAGGATTTGTTTAAATTTAAGAATGTTAAATTTACTTTCTGATATTTCAACTTCTGTGGGATTTCCACAGGTTCTGCTAGTTATCCATTATTTTCCTTCTGTTTCAGTCGTTGTATGAAAGTTTTCTCCTCATGTTTTACAACATCACTTTTACCTCGATGCCTGTCTTAATGTATGGCCTGTTTGAAAGAGATATCCAACAAGCGGACCTGATCGCAAAGCCACAAACATATCGGTAATTATGGCTTGAATCCTTTTCCATGGCGCAATGTCTATGTGCAATGAGGTTTAAACCTGTTTCCCAGATTGCAAGAAATTGGGAAAGGGGGCCCATTGCATTCAACGTCCGAGGGCCTGTAATACTCTCAGTCCGCCTCTGACTGCAAGAAATTGGGAAAGGGGACCCATTGCATTCAACGTCCGAGGGCCTGTAATACTCTCAGTCCGCCCCTGGTCAATGAGAATAATCACAAACTTTTATTAGCTTTTTTCACTTTTTTTTTTCATTCACTTTCAGCTGTCTCGGGCAGATGAGGCTCGAGGTTGGAGCAGTGGAAAAAGCTCGGTCTCTGGAACCGTATTACACGAGTTCAAGTCCCAGTCAAACACCATTACATTCACTTTCAGCTGTCTCGGGCAGATTAGGCTTGAAGTTGGAGCAGTGGAAAAAGCTCGGTCTCTGGAATCGTATTACACCAGTTCAAATCCTAGTCAAAAACCACTACATTCACTTTCAACTGTCTCGGGCAGATGAGGCTTGAGGTTGGAGCAGTGGAAAAGGCTCAGTCTCTGGAATCGTATTACACAAGTTCAAATCCTAGTCAAAAACCACTACATTCACTTTCAGCTGTCATTTAATGCCGATAACATTCATCTTTTTAAATAACTGTCATTCTGTCGTCAATAGCACTATTTAATCTTTAGCTGGAGGAGGGGATAAATATATCTTTTCGTATTTAGTTTCTTTTCTAAACGTTGCGTGATCTTACACTTGAAGTTGGTAGGCCTTAATTTCATTTTTTATGACCGTTACGTTCATCCTTATCTAAAAAATGTCTACAGTTTCTGCATTCGACTATCTATCTTATCTGCACCGGCATTTTATTTATTATTTTTTTTTTTTGTTTATTTTTTTTTGTTTATTTTTTTTTTTATAAAATTTTTTTTTTTTTCATTTCTTTTTCATTTTTTTTTTTCATTTTTTGTTTTTCTTCTTTGTTTATTTTTATTTTCATTTTTTTTCATTTATTTTTTTTGTTTTTCATTTTTTTATTTTATAAAATCTTTTTTTCTTTTTTTGTTTATTTCTTTTTTTTTATTTTTTTATTTTTTTTTTCATTTTTTTTTCATTTTTTTTATAAAATTTTTTTTATTTTTTTTGTTTATAAAATTTTTCTTTTATTTTTTTTATTTCATTTTTTCTTTTTTTCATTTTTTTTCATTTTTCTTTTCTTTTTTTTTTCATTTTTCATTTTATAAAATCTTTTTTATTTT
>JAYKTE010071093.1:0-24007 GCA_036873565.1 Xipholeptos notoides
TTAGTTGTTTCTGTACCCGGGTTTCACCATCAGGATATATATATATATATGTGTGTGTGTGTGTGTATTAATGTTTAACGAAACATGTTTAAAAAAAAATATATATATATATATTATCATATGCACACACATATAATTATTATTTAGATAACTATGATATCCGCAATATTTATTTTCATCACATATTTTGATAATTAAATTTTTCTTTTCTTTATACACAATGGAAATTTAATGTTATACTGTTTTCTTCCAAATGATCCATGCTGTTGCTATATGTAGCCTGTTTATGGCATTAGTAAAACCAAACTTGAAAATAAGAAAGCAAATCAAAGTACAAAAATAATAAATATTTTTAATTCGAGAAAAAGATATTTTTAAATCTCGGTTATCTGTAGTAAATAGTCTTTAATGTAATAGAAATAAAAACAGCTTAGAATATTTGAAAAAAATGTACTGTGTTTTTATGTATCTTTCCCCCATAGAGAGGGCAAGCTTTCTCCTTTAATCATTGCAAAAATCAGCTGAGTCTTTAATCTTTGCAAAAATCAAAGATCATGTGAAAAGACAATAATCTTAACACATCAATCCAAAGATAGTGAATTGAAATATAGTACAGTAAAGAACAAGAATTAAAATTCAAAACCCAAAATCACAGAGTTTTAGCACAAACTCGTTTCAAAAACTCAGTTATGTGAATAATCCAATTAAAAAACGTTTCCGTGTCAAGAGGGTTTCGATTTAACAGGAAAATAGACAGAAGCCAGAGGTGGTTGAGTAGGACGGGAACTGAGATGAGCAGGAAGCCTTGATGAAGTAGTGACAGGAAGGAATGGTATAGCATAGTTCTTGCTGGAAGTCAAAACATTGTTCACAGAGCCCATTCCGCGTTTTGAAACAGGATCCATTTTTTTGGTAACAGAGTGGCCATCCATGGAAGAATCGCTGAATTAAGATAAGAAAAAAAATCAAAAATTTACTGTTTGTCATTGTGTATACAAAAATAATAATTACAAGGTGGTCCATGAGTTCCAGGTGGGTTCTATATAAACAGATTGGTCAGGAGTCAGTTAATTCACTAAGTCATCTCCTCCTGGGACCGCTGATCTTAGCACTTGTGACACAATTCTCTTTGGGGTTATGGTAAAGATCTTGTTTCAAAATAGCAATATGATTCAGTTGAGTAATTAAAGGAAGCTGTTACTGCTGTATTTACAACAATCACTTGATTTCTGCTTCAAGAAATGTCACATTGAACCTGGAGATATATCATACTATGTTCTGACAATGATGGTACCATAGAGACCTTTGGACATATAATATACAGGAGCAATCTGGTACCTCAATTTAATGATTTTAATTGTTCAATTGCCCCTATTTGTCTTCATTATTTAAACCATGATTTAACATAGTTTCTATCAATCTCAACCATGCATTATCATAGATTTCTTTAGTAAATGAAAAAAATTTAAATAATGCCAAGTAAAAACAGTCAAGATTAATTAGTTTATCTTATATGATAGATCTCATGAAAGTAGATTGATAATTCACAAAATTATCATTTAGAAAAAATACTATGCTTACTATTCCTACAAGCATCTATTCTCAAACATTAGATTTTTTAGACATGCGTTGGAAGCAGAGATGCATCATTGAACTCCTTCATGCAGAAAAAATTGAATAGGTCAACATTTACTGGTGCCTGTTGAATATTTACAAAGCCAATGCAGTTGATGTCAGCGCAGTTAGGAGATTGGTTTGTCGGTTTCAGATTTGCAACAGGGATGTGAGTGACAAGCACACTCCGGGCTCGAAAATGGACTGGCAAGTTCATCGATGGCAAAGGTGCATTGAAAATGGAGGTGACTATGTAGAAAAATAAATTCTGGAGTACAAAAGGTCATTTACTGGTAACACACCTGTCTTCATAGATCATCAACTTTTTAAAAACCCTGAAAAAATAGGTGGCATTACTTTTGGAACAATCCTCATATATTGATAAGATAAATGTTTGAATGAACTTACTTCTCCATTTCTGCTGTTGATCCTGTTCCTGAAGAGGCAGACATAGGAGATACCTCTTCACTTTGTCCACCAGGCAAACAGGGAGGCCTAGATTCTTCAGCAATTTGAGAAATAACTCGAGTTCCAGTCGCTGCTGTTTGTGAAATAGTTGGCTTTCGAGAAATTACAGGATTATATTGGACCTAAATAACCAAAATAAAAAAAAAAAACATTTTTAAAACTTTCTTTTTATTTGCTAATATTAAAAATTATACAACTTAGGTCATAATAATTTACATAAAGAACAAAATTATTCTAACTACTACTTCTATTAGATCTAGTTTTCTTACTTAAATAGGAATAACTTTTATTTCTATACGAAGTTAACTAATCTTCATGAACTGCATGCACTATTTATTATGAATGATGATTCAAGCTATAGAATCATAATAACAGTATTCCACAAAAAAAACTGTACCAACAGAAATAAGTTACTGATATTACATTTTTTTACTTCATAGTTTAGAACTATAGGCCTAAGAAAAATATTTGATTTTTTTAAATACTTAGAATATTTCAAAATACTTAAAACATGCATTTAAAATATGATGAATGAAAATAAGTACTTGGTAGAATGGTTTCTGAAATTAACTTGTTTTAGTACCATTGATTTTATAGCCAAACTCATTTATTTCTGTCTGGGTGGCAATAATTACTTCCTTTAGTTGTAAGTATTCAAAAAAACAAAAAAGTAATTAAGATTACTTGTGAAAGATATAATTTATATAGTTCTGAAACAGAAGGATTTACATTATTTACAAGTTCCAATTAACTTTATTCAATCTACTCTGAATTGAATTAAAAAAATCTAATTCAAAATCAAAAGAAATCAACAACAAAAGAAAACATTTAAGAAAGAAAATTTTCACCTGAAGTTTGACTCCATTGTTTGGAACTTTATGTAATGGTAAATGGGAATTTCCTTCTGGGTGAGAAAATCTTGAACTTTGCCCAAAACTTGAAGGGATAAATGTTGGCTGAAAAATAGAAATTAATATTTTTTCATCATTTGAATTTATTAAAAAAAAGTTTTGATTATTACCTTTATTCAACTTTCATCTTAGGGTTATTTTCAATACATTTTGGCCAGTGTGACCTTTGGCTCTCCTCGAGTACTACCCAAATAGGAACCTTCAAGTCGAATTCAAGAGACATCTCAAAACAGAAAATTTAACCCTTTATTTACTCTATGGGTATAAACTATCCACATTCCATAACCATTTTCAATCTGTGTTAGCAATTTTTAGTCCAGATTGAACCTATTCTATCCACATGAATGTCTTTAAGATTTGTATAGACCAACTACTAGGACCACTATGCCCAGCATCTACTAAACTGATTATCTTGTAAATTAAATATGGCTTCATTATTGATTCAAATTATAACAAATGAATGAATGAGTGAATGAATAACTGAGTACATAATTTATTCAATGAGAAATAAATTAATTGACTGATAAACAAAACTGCTGATTTAAATGAATTGCGATATTTGTCAACCTAATTCTTGAAACAGTACAGTGAAATTAGTATTAAGTTTCAGCCTATGAAACTAAGAGCCTCTAATGCTATGGTAGCTACTATTTGCTATTCTACAAGGGTTGTTCTATGAGTAATACCACAAAATTTTTAAGTTATTTTTTTTATTTATTATTTTTGATATTTTAGACGGGAGTAGTACCATTAAAACGAGCAACAGAATTTGTTTTTCTACATAGTCACCACCATTCTCAATGCACTTTTGCCAGTGATGAATGAGGCAGTCCATTTTCATGTCCAGAGCACACTTTGTCACTCATATCTCTGCCACCACTCTGAAATCGACAAACCAGTCTCCTAATTATTCTGACATCAACTGCATCAGTTTCGTAAATATTCAACATTCACTAGTAAATGTTGATCGGTTCAATTTTTTCTGCATGGAGGAATTTAATGACACATCTCTGCTTCTGATACACATCCATGACAGGGGCTGCTTTCTTAGAGCCTCACATTGTCAATATCTGCAACAGAGAGATGAAACTTTTAGGTGATGAATGCATATGTTCAGTTATCATAATTTGCAATCTCTTCTGATCAATTCGGGCAGAATAAAAAAAATAAGAGGTATTACTTTAGGAACAACCCTCGCACAACATGCATGAGTCCCCAAACTTTTGAGATTATTGATGATTTTTTATGTCCTTTGAGAATGAAAACCAAATAGATGAAAGTTGAGTACAAATTAAGAAGTTGGAAATATACTGATGGCTCATTTTTGGTGCAACAAATTCCTAGGAACAAATGTAAAGATCTTTTTTTTTTTTCATCCCAAGTGTACATCAACAGCTACTTACAATAGGCACTGGTGTAGTAGAATGGTTTCTGAAATTAACTCCTGTTGTAGTACCATTGATTTGATGACCAAGCTCAGTAATTCCTGTTCGCGTGCCAACCAACTGTACTTCATTCACTTGTTTATTCAGCCACTGAATCACTGAAAAAAAAGAACATGATCCAAATGTTTACAATCAGAAATAAATAAATAAGATATGAATTTATGAATTCATTATATTTTTTCACAATAAAACTCAGTATTTTCATATAAAGAATTGTTTTCAAAATCATAATATATAAATTTCTGAGGTGAAAAAAAGGCCCCATTTTTACTTAAAGATTGAAGATAAAATCAACATCTAAACATATTTGGTTGAATACAATAGGAAATTTGTGTGCATTCTTCTACAATTTGTTTTTAATTGTTTAATAATAATATTATATAATATAAAATGTTTAAATAAAAGTTAAAGATATAAAACTATTTTTAAAAATTTCAGATATTACATAAATATATATGTCACTCATAATATACAAAATAACAGAAAAATGTATCATTAACAATGACATAACTCATATAAAACAGATTCCTTACCATTTTCATTAGTTTTCAGCAATTCTCTACTCTCTTCAAGTTTTTTCCTTGTGTTTTCCAAGTTTTCCGTTAGTTTTTGGTTCTATAATAACCAATTTTAAAAATGTGATGATTAGATAGATAAGTTGTACACATCAAACATTTTAATTTTTAATACATTGTTATTATATTTAAACCCTAACAGCAAATGAAGATCATGAAACTAAAAGCAAAATCACAAGTATACAAAAAACACCAAAAGAAAACATAGTTTTACAAAAGTCATTATTAATGTTTCTTGCAAAATACGAAGCTGATAGAAACAGTTTTTATGAGATTTCATCAATTCATATATATATAATAAATAGGTTGTGATAACAAGATTTGGACTTTTGATTTTTGAGTTAAGCACACACTCTGATTTAAAAAAAGAGCATTATACTACAATTTACAGGTGCATCGAAACTAGTCATTTTAAACTTATTTTTAGAGCAGTCCATTACTTTCTAATTATAGTATAATATAATTGTAAAAAAAAAGAATGAGTGATATTTAATAACAAGCATTCTACAAGAAAGTTTCAGGCTTGAATATATACTGTGCACCAAGATTCTACTTTTTATAACTAGTACCGACAAACTAAAATTAGTTCATTAAGATTTATGAGTCAAATGTGCTACTAAATTTTAGAATTGTTAGATATATGACCCACTTAAAATTTACATGTATTTTAGTAATCTTTTTAGTTGATTATGTATATTTACTCAACTGAGGGAAATTAAATAATTACAAACATTAAACTTTGAAACCAGAAGAAATTACCCACTGATAAAAATTTATAGCATACCTCATCTTCTTTCTGTTTTAGATTTTCCTTCGAAGAAGAATTTTCTTGCTGTATTTTTTCAATGACTTGATCCTTCTCTGAAAGAATTTTCTCCTGTTCAGCTGCAATCTGGCTGCGTAATTTTACCTAAGAAACCAAAAAATTATCCAAACCAAAGATTTAAATATACTTTTCACAAAAACATATTTTTCAATTACATAAAAACCTTTTATAATGAACCTATTCCTCTAATAAATAACAAAAGAAAATGTACAGCCAACACAAAACAAAGTATTAAATTGACAGTTATCTTCTATTTATTATCAATAAATGATTAAAAAATCAGAAGTTTAACCAAAAGTTAATCTATTCTATACTAACTATAGATTTCATATCATGCAAAAATATATTCATACAACTTTATTCATATTGTTTATCTGATATCTCGATTGGAAAATTCGAAATACAACCACAATGAAATTCTTTAAAAATGTTTCATTCTCTCCCCACTAATCCATGTGTTGGATTATTACAAACTGCAAAAGATATTTAAAACAAAAGTTACCATAATTTCCCAATTATAGCTTTAATATGTTTTGACATGGTATTAGTCCAACTGTAAACCCATTACCAATATTTTCCTTATGAATAGATTTTATCATTGCCAAAATTTTAGATAATCAACTACTTCTAACAATAAGTTTAAGGAGGCAACTTTGTAAAATACAAAAATTATTTGAAGTAATATACTATTTATATAAAAAATATTTCTTTAAAAGGTGTCTTGTCCACTCATCTAGTTACATAATTATTATATATTCCATGTCTTGAATAAAAAATAGCACAGCAAGTTCTTACTTTGGCATGGTAGTTTTTGTTATCTCCTTGCAATTTTCGAATGATTTCATTCCCTTTTTTTACTTCAATTGACATCACCTTCACTTTGCTTTCTAGCTTAGTGATTTCCTTATGTTTTATTTCAATTTCTTCTTCATATTTTTTCTGAAAAAAATAATTAAATGAATATATATTTTTTTTATAAGAAAGAAAAACGATATGTTAAGAAAATCACTGTAAACCTTTCATGACCTAGTTTATTTTTAAACAAACAGCACTGGTGCAGTTTTTACAAATACAAATTTCTTTGAAATTGAACAACTAACATTTATTCAGTCTTGTTCAATGCATATTTTTTATGAAACAGAGCAATTAAATCTATTATGAAATTTTAGAACACAAAATATAGTTCTTCTTATGTAGTTATACTTTAAAAATAACTTTTTGAATGCATTGTAGAATAGATTAATTTTTCTTTAAATACTTACTTTTTGATCTTGTTCTGAACCTAACAAATCTGAAGATTTTGCCAAAACCTGTTCTTTGTCTTTAACTTCTTGTTCTAGAACAGCAACCTTTGTTCGTTGTTGATTTATGATTTTCTCCTGCTCATGAAGATCTGCATCCATAGCTGAATTCTGTTTACGCAAAGCCTGAACTTCCTGCTTTAAATGCTGTAATTCATCTTCTTGAGATGATAGCCGTGATCGCAGTTCACGGTGGCCAGATTCTAGTTTATATTTCTTTTCTTGTAAGTCCTTAAAAAAGAAAGGAAAGAAACAAAATCATTAATTTTCTGAACATAAAATATATTGAAATATTAATACAAAAAAATAATCATAAGTTATGTACACTAAAATATTTTTATGGGTAGATTACAAACAACTTGATGGGTAATTTTTAAATTACTTACATCATATCAAACACATTCTGATCAAGAAAGACAGAAACAAAATTGAAGAAAAATATTGTCTAGTTAATCTAGGTTTTATATCATGCATACATTTTAAACATTTTATTGAACTTATATTTATGTCATTATATCATATATCAACTTTTATAACAGAATATATACAGCAAGATTTATAATCTTGAAATAATATGTATATATTCATAATTGTTTAAAATCCCAGATATATATTCAATTTTTTTAAAGAATCTAAATATTGTGACATTAAAATCTACACAATTATCTTTATTACTGTAAAAGAAAAAGTTAACAAAATGAGAGTAAAATCTTACCAACAATTCTACAATTTTAAATTATAATGCTCATTACTTTGATATTTAAAAAAACACATTGATTGCATAAAATATTAAATTTAAAGTAAAGAAAATAAAGGAATATACAAAAACAGTTATATGCTTTATTTTAAAAGTCTTTTATTTTCTTAGCCTCAAATTAAATATTTTATGAAATCAAAAGGTCATTGTTATACTAAATAATGCTGATTAATACTCTCATAGGACTGATGAAAGTCATTCTTTGAATATGTGCAATGTCACGTATTTAATGAATACAGAAAGATGGAAGCAAATGTAGAAGTATACAAGAGATGCATTTTCAATTCACTGACCAATACATACGAGTGTTTCAAGCTCTCATTCTATAGTTTTGAAATATAAAGAGTTATAAAACTTTTATATGGGTTGTTTCAGATATAGAATGAAAAAAATTATATAGTACTTACCTTATTTGTATTTTCTAAATCATAAAGCTTAGCCTCCATCTGTTTAACAATCCTAAGATGAGATTGTTCCAACTCTTTACGGTCATGTTCAAGTTTTGATTGACAGTTGCTTTTCACCTGCACAAAACAAGATACAAATACAAATAAAGAGATTAAATCAATTCATTCTTTCTACAAACTGAAAAAAGTTACAAATATATAAAATGAGAAATATTAAAGGACTCCAAATAAAGAATCTTTGCAATGTATTATAATGAATATAGGTTAGATTATTTTGTTTAATGGCATACCAACCTTCATGGTTTTAATACCAGGAATATTTTTTAAACCAAATTTCAGAAGAACAGTAATAGGGTTATTTAATTCATAGCTGGGAAGAATGGACAAATTAGTCCAAAAGTTAATTTAAGATGCCATCAAGAATTTAAACTCATGTATTATATTTCCCAAGATCAAATTCTCACTATAAAGTCACCAAAATCTTCTCTTAAACTATAATAAATCTTACGAATGATTAGAATTTTGTCCATTTTACCACAAGTCTATCATGATGGGAATAATCAATGAGAAATGAAATCACAAACTAAAAAAACAATAACAACTATTCTAAAATTATTTTTTATGGATCTATTTTATATATCAAAAATCTAAAATTGATCTTGCTTTTTTGCCAAAACAATAATAGATTTAACTCATTCTATATATGAGTAAATCTATCAAAAGAAACATATAAGCAACTGCATATAAAATGTAAAAAAAATTTATAAATTTACAAAAAAGTAATATAATTTAATGCATCAAATCTTAAAAGAGAATACTTACTAAAATCAGAAAATATAAAATAAAAGAATTGGAAATATATCATTATAATTATTTTACCTAACACATTCAATTTTCTAAGTCAAATGATTATTTGGTTTGTTTTTTATTGGTACATAAATGTGGAATTATATTTCAAGACAATTTATTATTTGTAATCAGATAGTTAGAACAGCTATGGTACAATTTGATACATAGATAGAGTGAATTAAGTAATTTATGCAGTTCAAAAATATGTTAGTCCAAAAATGAAAATAAAAAACTGGGATTTGAACTTGCTTACCACTACTTCATAATCAAAAACATTACAACTATTAATACATCATAATTATGATTTTCTAAATAATGTTTTTAAATAACTTGTATAAATATGAATTATGCAATATCAAGTAATAGCTTTATAATACTTGAAACTTTCTTGACGCAATAACACTCTGCATTGTTATTTAAGTCTGAACCCCTTCAAATTACAATTACTATTATACTACTATACTAGAACAGCAAAATTAATGACCTATTTCTTTCATCATCAAACTTGTAATTCAAGCAAGATTTTCTAATCATCCATTATAGATTCCCTACAGCTAAGAAAATACATTTTCTTAATAGAAATTTAGTAGCATATATGGTATAAAGAAACAAACAGCTCAAATAATTTTATAAAAGTGAAGGCTTTATATGTGTTATTGTGCATAGATTTATAAAGGAAAATGTTCATCTCTTGCAAAGATAATGATCTAAAATTTAAAAACACTTACCTCAAGTGCTTTTTCTTTCTCAAGAGAAAGTTCCTCCTTGTGATTACTCCTAATTTCATTTATTTTGGATGTCCATTCTGATTTTAATGTTTCCAATTCTGAAGATTTTGATGAAAGAGACTAGAAAAAAAAAGAAAAACATTTACTAATTATGAAAAAAGAAATTAAAATCATTTTTCAAATAGTTCAATGAATCTAAAATTATAATAGTTGATGTGTAATTAGCAGGGAAATATTTTTGTAAAGCATTTGTTTTTTTCTTTTTTATGAAGAATTCAATGAAAGTATTGGTTTTACAATAAGTAATAAGCACATATTTAAAATAAAAATTGCTTTTTAAACTAAATTTATAATGTATACCAAAAATCCTAAAATGAATAAATGAAAAAGATACATAAAAAATGAGAACCAAAAAACAGGCAGTTATAACTTACTTCTTGAGTTTGTTGCAAACGTTGGGTAAGTTCATTATTTGTGTGCTCCAAGCGTTGATGTAAGAGCTCATTTGTCTCTTTCAACTGTTTTAAACAATCTGCAAGGTACTTTTTTATATCGCTGTCATGTCCCGGAATGAACTTTAGAGACAAGTGAATCAGATGTTTAAAAGGATTTGTTTCTACAATGTTTAGAACATGGACACAACGATCATTACTGCTTCCTTCTGAGCCAACAAACTGGAGAATAAATCTGAATAAAAGATTATTTAATGATTAGCAAATAAAATATGTTGAAATTATGAAAGAAAATTCCCTTCATTCAACTTAGGCTTTAACCTGGCTAGGTAACAAACTTTCTCTAAAAATCTAACAAAAGATAAGAAAATTATCTAAAAAATCACTATCAATAGATATAATTCAGTTTAAAATCTAATTTTTGTTCTCCTTCTAAAAAGCAAGAAGTAAATTAACACAACCTTTTTATAGCTATTTTTTTCCAAGACATAGGTCCAAAAAACACCTTGACTATTTGATTTTTTATGCTTCTAAAATCAAACTTCTAAAAATAGATTTTAAACATAGCAATGAATCTGTAGCTATCTACAACACTTATCCAGCAACTTAATTTCTTTTTGAAAGTGAAGATTGCAGCCTAATAAAAAGAATATCAAAATTAGAACTTATTCACTCCTTCAAATTTAAAATACTTACTTGGGAAGATCTTTCTCTTCTTCCAGCAAACACATATTTAATAAATCTACAACTCGTTGAGGGAAAGCACTGAAATCAACCAGAAGGCCTTGCTGACTCTTCAAGCTAGATGAAAGGAAAACACCATAAAAATTAAAGCCATTAAAATTATTTTTAGTTTCAAAAATACTTACTCAAATAAAATTTTACATTTACCATGAAATATAAAATACTATGATGCAGTTTAGATATTTTATTGATGCTCTCATTTCAATGGGTTGCCTTTTCACAACTATTCTTTTTTGAATATTTCTATTTATTTAAGACACTAATTTTGTTTACAATGAAATTATAATGTAATTTAATAAGATCATATTTCAGATATGAAATCAGATGACAAAAGTATATAAAATTGAACAGCAGAATAAATCAAAATAAATAACAAATAAGATATAATTCAATAGAATATCAAGATGATAAATGAATAATAAAAGATAATTAGATTTTTTGTCTTCAGAATTAAATTAAAATATTAATATACACTGTTAATAAATGTAATAAATAGCAATAAATTAGCATAATATCCATTTAAAATGATAGAATAACTTCTATACAAATCAGGACTTCTCTCAAAAGTCAATATTTCAGCAGGGTTTGTTTTAATATTTCCAAAATGATTTTATATTGTTTGAATACAAGAAGAATGTTATAATAAATATCTAAATTGATTTCCAGGCTGGATATTTAAATTATAGTGGTTTGCTTCAAAATTACAAATGAATGAATAGAATAGGAAAAATTCCAGAACAGATCAATACTTACCATTGGAAATCTTCTTCTCCAAGCCTTAAAGAGTACAAGAAAAACAAATCTTTTTCATCTGTTAAACGTATCATTAGTTCCTGACAAAAAACAAAAGATTATTGAAAATAAAATGCCAAAAGTATACTATAATTGTATAAATTTACTCAACTCCTTTATTTGAAAACATGTTGCCTTGTAAAATGAAATATAAATCTTTATTTGCAATATAATCTTTAATAATGGTTATCATTTATAATGATAATGATTTATAAAAAAGAATACAATTTTTATGTGTCTGCATGTGTCTGAGTTCGTTCCCTATGGACTTCGTAACAGCAGATCCAATTTTCTTGAAAATTCACACAGTAGTACTTTATGTGTCTCGGAGTGTTCTTAGATAGATGTATAAAAAATCAGCTTCTAGAAGAAATGGTCCAATTTAAACGAAATTTTACACACTTTTACAGACTAACATTGAAAGAATTGTTAAAAATTTTCATGACAACTACTTACTACTTTCTCAATTTTTATCTAGAGACTTAAAATGTGATATATGGGGTATTCAGACCTGTGGAACAAATTTGATTTGGCTTTCAGTCAGAAAAATAGCAGCTAAGGAGTCAAATGCAACCTGTTAGCAAAGCCACGCAATATTACTAGTACTGAAATAAAAATACAAATGAAAAAACTTTGAATACTATTTTTTTTTATCAAGAAATAAACAATCGTTTTGATTTTAATAATCTTTTAAAAAATCAAGCAAAAATATTTTCTGAGTTAATAGAAGAAATATTTTCATAACTTTTAAATATACACACCACCCACTTTTTTATTTGATATTGTCAACATAATTTTAGATATAATGATTTAAAAACATTCTAACAATAGAATGTCATTTTTATTAGTTAATGAGTATTCCTAATTTCAGAGCTATAATATCAATTGTAATTAATGTAAATTTTATTTTAACAATCACTTCATTTTAAAAGAGTCAAAGTAATTACAAATCAAAAATTATATCAGGTGCCCAAATGAGAAGCTATCCTAGTTTTGAGGCTTTGAAGATATTCACTAGTAATATACAAAATTTAATTACTTTATCGTGAATTATTCATAGTTAAGAGAGTTTTTTTCTAAATCAAAACATAAAATGTTGACTTAGTATTTTATATAATAGTATAAAATATAACATGAAAGAAATAAAATAAATCTAAGCAGTAAATTCTGATAATTTTATCAAGTCTTGAGCATCTTATTCACTTAACTTTCCTACTGTAATAAAAAATAAAATGATGGCCTCTCTCATCGAATTTGATGTCTGAATGTCATCTAATCAAGTATGGTTGTCGGACTGACACACAAAGGTTTGTTTTCAGTGGTGAAGGCTGCACAATCCACACTTCTTGGAACTGCAGATAACATATAGTCGGTGCAAAGGTTTGCCACAGACTACATGACAACAGACTTCAAGTTTTTACATCAGAGTTTTCCTTCTCCTAGATGCCTGTCTTACAAAGACGAAGGATTAATATATCTCAGTGGTGTAACCGCATCCCCAGACACTAACCTGGGTATTTTCACATCCTGCCACATAAAATAGAAATAAAATAATTTGACAAAAAATACCTTTTTTTGAATTGGATCCATTATATGAAGCATTTCCATCTTGAAATGAAGATGTTTCTTCCTGAAAAGATAATCATAAACATTTTGATAACAAAATAAATACATCTTTAAAATTAATGTGGTTTAGTTAAAATGTAAAATGTTTATGCTAACATAAACAAACATAATTCATTAAATAAAAGGAAAAAAAGTCATTGAAAATAGCAAAAATAGAAAACATTTTTTAAATTTTAAAATTTTTTTACTTTTATCAACTGTTTATATCTAATTCAAAGAGGTTTCTATTATGATTTCTTTTATGAACCTGATGCGAGCTCCAGAGGTCCGCTGGTCCACAATATGTAGAATAACGACAAAGCTGATTCACAAGATATTGTAACAAACAACAAAACTAGTTGTACAAAAATATACCCTCTTTTATTTTTGGCCTCTTTCAGTACCACTCCTGTCTTCATAGCTCTTCAACTTTTAAAAAATAACTTTAAAAAAATCAGTGTCACTACTTTTGGCATCACCCCCGTAGATTGATATAATACCTGAGGACAGTATCCCCCATAAGACTAAATAAATAAAGAGTTATGTTACATTTATAGATCTGAGAAGGCGCCTGATTTAGGCATGAATGTTCCAAATTTCAAGTAATACCTGAAGAAGGCCAAGGAATCCAACAGCTTAACCCTAACCCTTCTTTTTCTGTTATTAGTATATTTAGAAATGTAAATCTTTTGAGCAATCAAAAGTTTAAAAAATGCAAGTCTTTACAATCAATAAATACTATTAAATAAAAGAGTTCCCGTTATTTTAGGTTTAATAGATTCAAAAAACAACTTTCTCATTCTTATATCAGTGCCAATAAATTGTTTAGAAAAGATTTCTTTGTAACAGTTTGCTTAACAAAGAATTAGTCCACTGTCACAAAACATGAATTATTGCTCTAGTACTAGGACGTGAAGGAATTTCACGTCCTAACCAATAATGAGCTTATGTCAAGTACAAACACTAAGGAAGGGACAAAGAAAAAGATTTCATACTTCAAACAACCACCCACACTTTAATTTTTGTGTGTTCTGCTTTATCGAAATGGATAGGTTTTAAATTAATCAAACTTCACCTGTTAATTTGAATCTGGCTTATACTATTCTTTAAGGATTTCAAACAAATCTCTTTGTACCATGGAATATTTTTTCTCATTTTTAATCAGTTTTTGAGTTAAAATGTTTTTTTGGCATTGTTTTTTATTAAAATTCTTTCAAGCAACATTCAACAACTGTTTCTATCTCTCTCTTATATAAATGTATACAGATATATAATTATTATTATTATTGTTGTTTTTGTTGTGCATTATTGTTTTTCAGGTCGTGCTTATTTTTGTTAAATCGATAGTGTTTACACATTATTGCTTTTCAATTGAATTTCTTTTCTTTTCTAAAATCTAACATCACCATAAATGAATAAAAATAATTATAAAGAGAACAATATTACATAAAATCTATATCTCTATAAAAGCGAAAATGTGTATGGATGCTAGGAACAGCATCAACAGTTCATTGGTCAATTCAACAATCCTCGACCGTTCATTGATTAATTCAAAAAACAAAACTCGTCCTAAGTAAAAGAAGTGGTACTGTTAAAAAGTGCATGGGATCCCAGAAAATAATTTATTTTCTATTTTTAGGGGGTTATTTTTTTTTCTAACACAAGATTTTTCAAAGTTCAAAATATGAAAATTACAAAATTCTAGCTGAATTTATGAAAATTTTCAATGATAGCCATTTTTTTACTATTTCAAATCTTATTACTATAGCAACCACGAGAGATGCTGCATGGTGATGTTAATATTATTCATGGATTTATTTTTTGAAATTGAAAAAATAAATTAAAAAAACAAAATAAATAAATGAAATGAAAAACAAAAGAACCAAAAATGTTTTATTTATTTGTTTATTTAAGGTAAAAGGGAAATTTTTTTCATTAATATTTTTTATTTTAATTTAATTTCAAATTAATTGTCCTTTTTTTTCTTTCTTTCTTTTTTGCCTGTGTGTGTGTGTGTGTGTGTGTTGTGTACAATTTTTCCTACCAAACTCCTCAGTCAATTTTCAGTCTACAGACTTCAGATTTGATATAAGGGGTATTTAGACATACTCCAAGCTTTTTAATTAGTATTCGGTCAGAAATTTAGTTAAGAGGTCAAAGTTGAAATATTTGATTTTTGCAGTCTATACCAAATTACTCCGCCTATTTTGGGTCTAAACACTTGACATTTTAGATTTAGGTTACTCGGGCCTGGGGAAACCTTTTGAATTGGGTTTAAGCCGGAAAAAATAACTGCTAAGGGGTTAAAATTGGGGTTAAATATTAAACCTTTATGGTCAAATATTAGACCTTTATGGTCTTTACCACGCTACTTTGCCAATTTTAGATTTAAACCCTTTAAAATTGAATTTAATAGTGTTCAGACATGAGGAAAGCTTTTTAATTGTTTTTTAGCCGGAAATTTAACTGCCAAAGGATCCAAATTCAGAAAGATTTGACCTTTGTCCACCGCCAATCATCTGGGCAATCCCGGGCTAATAGTCAATTATAAATATAGATTACAAATAGTCAAAGTTTTAACAATTAAAAAAAAAAAATTAACAAAATAATATTTAATAATTGTCACAATATACTTAATATATATAAAATAATAAACACATACTCAAAAAGAACTCTTACACACAAGAAATATTCTCCTAACAATACGTGAAAACAATTAAATAGAACTATTAACAAGGAATGCTTGTTCAATCCCTAATTGGGATTATTTCTTATTTATATTTCTCTGATTTTATTGATTAAAACTGATTCGCAGTAAATTCAGTAATAATCATACATGTGTTTACTAATAAAAATTATTTGAAAATTTTACTTCTACATATGCAGTGATATGATTATACTGGGTTCAAAATTTTGTGGGTATTTATGAATGACTTTTTGAGCTACTACAAAATTCTGCAAGTAATATTCATACATACTGTATTAATATAGGCTAACTTAGGGATTCTTGCAGAGATAGGCATGATCTGCCACATTTGCAGAGGAGCAATCAAAAAGAGTTATGCTATTATTATGCTTTGTTTAGAGTCAATATTTTGTTTTCATGGTTTTTACTTTTTGGGATCGGTATGTATATATTTGATCCTAATTTCGGTAGACATGTGTTTATGCATATGTTGTAGTAAGCAATTTTCTTATATCTAAATTAAACAAGCACACACAGAGAAATAGACTAAACAATATTAAACAATTATCAGAAAGCATATTCAGATAAAGCTAGTTTAGTTCAATATTTTTTTGTAAAACTACAGATATATATTTTGATATCATTCATTAAAATAAACACAGCCAACCATTCTTTGTATGCTCATGCATATATTCATCTGTATACAAAAGATTCTTTAATTAAAAGAGAAATTTAAAAAAACTAAGTCAAAGAGGTGCTGATATATCATTCCACAGATCCTGCTTTACTGATACTTTCCAAGCAGGATTGGACCTGCTGTTGTCAGTTACTGATTGCAACTATAACAATATCAGTACTAACATTTTTCATTGTCAATAGCAATGTGACTCCAGAAACACATGTCACAGTTGAGACCAAGTTTACATTAGCTCTAATACAAAATGACTGATAGCTGATAATAGTAATAAGAGTAGAAACTAATTCTAAACACCAAGCTGAAAAATGTCTTTTTGATTAAGTTTCAATTTAACTTCTAGTTCAATCACATGGTTTTAATCAACTGGTTATCAAAAAATTAAACACATTACCAGTTTGGCTTTAAAATAGAATAAAATTTTACATGAAGTTTCCTGAATTCAATTAACAGGCCGAACGGTACATCAGCTGAAACGTATTGAATGTAACCATGAAAATGAGAATAGAAGTCGAAATAACTTGGATAATACTAATCAAAATTTATCTAAAAAATCAGATAATAAATATAAAGATTGGTTGCATAGTACTAGTAATTTTATGTTATCTTCTTCAAGAAGAGTATTCTTTTTTGTATATTAATTGGATAATTCCAGTAAAATCTATGTGGAATACATTTTAAAATAGCATTGCTGGCATATGTTTTATAATAAATAGGTTAGTTAAAGTTGAATCTATCTTATCTTCACAGAATATCCATTTCAAAATTCAAGATTAATTTCAAGATGCAATCTGGAGACTAAACCAAACAACTATTAAAAAAGCAACACTTCCAGTTTTTTTTTAGATTAATTAACAAAAATCAATGAAATAGTTTAAATTTGTATAATATATTAATTTATGAAATATTCATATTGTATTGACTTACATTATCTAAAGTTTAATTTTTAAAATAGGGCATATGAAATGTATAGATTAAGAAACAAAAGTCTTTAAAAAATTAGTTGTAAACTATGACGTTACTAAACATGTATCAAATAATTTTATTAGCAAATCTAAAAATTATTAAATTTAAAGAAATAAAATAAAATCCATTTTCAGCAGCAAATATTTGGCATACTTCAAAAATAATGGGAAAAGAATCAGATTCTAGAGAAAAACGATAGACAATGGCTGTAAAATAGTAAGTAAACAAACATTAGAAAATATATTAATATACATTCCCTGGATAATATAACTTAGCATGTAGCACTTTGTCAATTTGCCTATTTTAGAATCTTTGTTTATATGCTTATACATGTATGTCATGAAATGTGTCATCATTTAGTGATAAAATCAATTAATGATGGGGTCTTTAGAATGATACTCTGTTGTAAATTGAGAACTAACTGTATTATATTTTTTTTAGTATTAGCCCACTGTCATCAAAAAGACTATCGTGAGGTCATCAAATAATTCTTTCATGGTGTTAACTTGGTAGTATTTTGGTCATATGTAGGTAAAATCAGTACAATTTATCATAAATCATCTCAGTGTATATAACAAGGTGTGTACTTAGGTGGCTCTTTCTGTTCAAGCATGAATAAGTGTCTTAATTTTGGAAGGCCAATACAGAGGATAACCTCTTTGCTTCCATATAGCCCCATTTCTATTCTCCCAGATTGGGCTGTATTGCCAATAATTTGTTAAGACTTCCTGCTACAGTAAAACTGGTATTTTGCTTGAATTAATTTATAGATGGTTATGCTAATGTATATGGAACCTTAAATTTTGGTATGAGGTTCTTTTGTGCAGTAATACCTACTGTGGCAGCCTCTCCATTTCTTCAGATTACTATGTGACTTGGTATCTAACAAACTATTATCCAGTTTAATATCCTTCAATGCTGTCAGTATTGATAATGAGTTTGAAAATAAGGAAATCTTTCCTTCTGTTCCACAAAATAATACAGAGTGATAAACCTTTACAAAACTTTATTTAAGAGATACTGAAGAGATTATTAAACTCATTAATGACCCAATTTTACAGTAAATAGCTTTCAAATAAACAATTCTCCCTTAACATAACAGATCTTTTGGCTTGATTTCACTAATTTGTATTTTTTCTGTTTAATTGAAAATAAAAAGTAAGGAAATAGCACAAAATAGGTGTCATGTATGAGTGTGCATGTAATTTATATTTCAACTCAAAATCTATACACACAAGTATTTGCAGAAAATAGTTATATCATGATTTTTGACACTCCACCACACCTCTACATGTATATACCGTACATTTCAACCAAATAGAAATTGTTCTTATGTTTATCATTTGCAATGGGATAAAGATTTAATGAAGTCTAATAGCATTGTAATAAATAATTATTCTAAATTTTCAGGTTTAAATTTCATTAACTAAATCTATTGCACGTGTTCTTGAAATTCCTTTAATATTTTTTGGTAACACATTAAATGGTTTTCTTCTTCTTTTAAAGAAAAATTGTAATTTTCTAAAAAAAAAAAGAAATAATAATAATCAAGGGAAGTTGTTGACATAGAATTACAAACAATAATCATTATTCTCTCAGTCATAATTTTAGCGTGTCTTTCCAGAATTAAAATCATTGAAAAATAATAGGATTAACTTCATATGAGTTGAAATGAATTCAGTCTCTCACCATATCAAAGAAGATAACAATAAGATTGGACTTGTCCCCTAAGATATGAAAACCTGTTAATCTTTCTTAATGAATCCCTTTCATATTGCCAGTCTTAATTCAAATTAAAGTAGCAGATAATAATATTTGTATTTACCATAATTTGTAATAGAAATTTGAATTTAATTGATATGAAAGAAAATAGCAAGCTTTTATATGTTAAATGGATTATGAGGCCACTAATAAAAGGTGATACTTGAGATTAATATCGTCTTATTACCCCAGGGAAAACAAATTAGTTCAAACAATGGTTTTCTTTTGTCTTAGATTAAATTATCTTTAATTCACTTAATCAAAGAGAACAGAAAATATTTTTAACATGTCACAATGAATTTCACAAACAAAATTTTGATGATTTGATTCTGTTAAAAATTTATTGTGACTAATAATTAATCTAACATATCAAACACAGTAATTTAACATGAAACAAAATGTTTAATCAGGTTGATGATTCATTAAAATAAAGATTGACCTTTATAAGCTAATCTAAATTTATTTCTTCATCATTAGTTGTATTAACAGTATACAAATATCTTTAAAATCTTAGAAAATGCTAGTGAATATTATTTTAGAATCATTAATCAGACAGAAGACCTTGCATTTTAGATTTTATAATGTGTGACAATGTTATAGTATTTACACAAAAGGTAGGTGAATACAAGTATGTTAACATTTCTTTATGTAACAGATAAATCCACATAACAAATAACTAGTATTTCATTTTATAATCTTCAATAACAACTATGAGTTATTGCAAATGCATTTTATTTACGACAAAATTAGTTCAATAAATTTGTAAAATATAACTCATCAGTAAAGATTTAATTGAACTCACCCATAATTTATATCAAGAGACAACTCAATCTAATTTCTTTAGTAAACTATGTCAACAAATAGTCTGTTGTAAATATTCAGATTTAATGAATAAATGATGTTTGTTAATAGAACACTTATAATAGTGTCCATAAAGAAGATCACTTGTATTTAGCATTTAATATGAATAGAACCCTATATTTACTTACAAATGAAAATAGGAGTCTATATATTAAAATTAGACAATTCTTCTAAACAGGAATATAGAGAAACAAATTAATTTGTGCTGAAAGCCAATGCAAAAAATGCCTTCATTGAATGTGTCCTAAATAAAATAACAATAAATCTCTGGAATACTTTGTTAAACTTTTTGAATTTCCCATTGTACATTTTTCAAAATACATTCACATTTTTTGTTATTTTCCTTTGTTAAACATCAATTAATTAGCAAAAATACGTAGAATAATAATCACACAATATTTTCAAAATAAAAGAAATATTTAGTGACAATTCAATTCAATTACCATAACTATAGTAATAAATCAGTTGCAAAAGAGACTATTGACTATAGATAGCAAAATAAAAAGTAGGAAAATAGCACAAAATAGTTGCCATGTGTATGTATATAATACAAAAATAATAAAATAAAAGGTAGGGCATCAATATCAGATTAAAATCATGCAAAAAAAATATTCAACTATATTTTTCTAATTGTACCAGATTTGTGGAGCAAAATGCCAAGGAAATCTAAGAAAGATTTTTAAATTATTTTCCATTTAATTTCTCTGGGTTAGAATAATTCTAAAAGTTGATCATCAAAGTTAACCAGCCAAGATAATTTAACTCATCTTTAACCAAATTGTATTTTAAAACCAAGGGTGACATATCTCAACAAAAATTAATCTTTATAAAAAGCTAAAAGACATGTTCTCCCGCCCTTTCTTAATAAACTTTAATAATACTAGACAATAAAAATATAAAAATTTATCTAGAAATGAAACATTTTTATCAGAAAACCTGCTGGTTAAAGGATTAAGCGATCAAAATTCTTAACATTTCAAACCAAAATCCTGTAACTGCAAATACTTTTAATAACAACTACAATAAGTACTTGGCCAATGTTCAATAGATACATTGTGACCTTAAAACGTAGAAGCAACTAAGTGCACTCACACAAAAAGGCAATTGTGGCTGTATTAAGAGTCCTTTCTAAGACTCGTTGAATACACCAAGTTTCTCTTTCCCAATTAGAAAGTGAAGTGGCTTTTGTTATTCAAAAAAAAATTAAAAGAAAGGAGTGGAATGATTTAGGAATCATACATGAGCTTTAGTATTAGATTAAATGTTCTGACATGCTTTTGCAAATGTGCTATTTGAACAAGTTAATCTTAATCTAAAACTAAATAATGATTCAATGCAAAATCCTTCTCAATGCAATTCATCTATATAAAATATATCATGGTAGCCAATTGGTGCAAATAATTTTGATTCTTACTTAGAATACATATTTAAAATATAGGACTATAACATGTTAAAATCCCATTAAAAAAAATAGATTAAAATAAATATCCCTGTTGATTTTTCATATTAGCTAATCAATGGTTTATTTCCATCATTTTGGTCAGTGTGATAATTAGTTGTCTTAGCTTGGATTTTAATCAATCAAAAAGTTAAATCAGTTTAGTTTATTATGAAAATCCAAATTGTTTATCAACAAATGAATAAACAGACATTGTTTTAGTTAAACTTCCATAACTCTATGTTCATGTTGTTGACAAGTTTCATTTCAATGTAAGTTAGTTGTAATTTTGAAACAAATATTATAACTCAAAATAAGGTATTTAAAAGAATAATGAATTAATAACGAAATGATAATAAAAATGTATGGTTTAAAAATGTTTCATTGTCTTTAAAAATCATTGATAAGAAATTCAAATGCTCAAATAACAGACACTAACAAAATTAAAAATATTGTTTGTGGTAAAGTTTTGAGGTTTTAGTGTCAAACCTGTGGAGACTAAAATGTTCAATCCAGCATGGCATGACCTCTAACAGATATAAAATACATAGACTAAGAACAATAGATTAATCAAGGCCCTATAGCTCAATAAACTAAATATTCCAGAGATCGACAAGTGACACATGATAAAGATACATTACTTGAAATAAACAAATAATAATGAAAACCAAAATTTGAATAAAAACAATAAATACTAATTAAATTTACACTAAAAAAAGGAAAAGGTTTTGATGCAATGAAATTTAGTTCACATTCTTGGTGAGCATGAGACCTATTAGATTTGAATAATGAACATCAAATAAATTTTCTTGATAAATTGAATTGCAAAAAGATAATAAAAAGTTCTTATTTCTAAGTTTGAGCCATCTTTAAAAACAATTCTAAAAATGACTGATTATCCAGTGATCAATTTTAACATTCTTTTTGTCCAGTTAGTTTTTTGAATAACACAATATGCACTATTCAATCCATAGCAGGGGCTATTAGTCCAAATTTGAACGTAAACGGAACGACTGGAATTCGAACGACTTCAAAGTATGACTGCCTAACTAACTACTGTCCCAAATGGACTTACCTTAAGAAATTTTAATCTGATTGTTTTTTATTTTACAATGATAGACATCTTTTTACAAGAATTATTAACATATGGAGTTAGGTGAAAAATACACTTGCCAAAAGTTAATTAGGATTGAAAATTAATGCAAAATAACTTCAGAATAAAATATTTTGCATGAGAGAAGTGAAAGGACTAATTACACAAATGAAGTGGATATTTTCCATGTCGATTATTGCTACTTATCTCTCATTTTGTACACATCTATTTTTTTAACTGTTGTCTTCATCCTTACCTTCACTCAATACGTTTTCGGACGATTAACCCATATCAGCTTTCTTTAAGTGATAGAACTCAAGAACCTTCATGCCATAAACGGGAGTCTTCACAGAACTTAACTTCGGACTTAAACCCTATCTTCAATCCATAGGGATAAACTGCTTTCATTCTGTTAACTATGACCGGGACTGATAAATGTAGTCCCCAACGCCTATTTAACGCTCACCTTTCAAATGTTGCTTTTGAGGGGGAATTATCCGGGTCTGTTTTGAACGAATATCACATTTAAAATTGTCGCTGACAAATAGTTTCCATGGTATTACTTTTAATATCCACTTTTACTAATGTTTTCAATGGTGGTTGGTCGCCATTTTTGTTGGTGGTTTTGACTCAAACCTAAGCAGGCCCGAATACCACTAAAAATCAACATTTGAAAGGTGAGTTTTAAGTTGGACAAGTTGGAGTTTGGGAACACCTTACCTTCACCGTATTATTTTTTTACTGTTTGACCTGTCTTTGAGGGACTCCTAGAATTGCAAATTATCAAGTTTTATTTCAAAGATTCAAAAGAAAAGCCGTCTCTCATTTAGTTATGTTATTGGTACGCTTAAATCTTCATACCTTACAAAGTACGTAAACAAATCTTTAAACTACTCACTCCACAACTAATTTGTATGTATTTTTATTTAGTTGAACAAATTAGGGGCAAAAAATGTGTCTTCTGGTTTCTTTACCCTAAACTCAGAATTTGTAATTGTTCTTTTGTATGGCACATAAAACTTTTAGGTCATTTA
>JAYKTE010071094.1:0-14368 GCA_036873565.1 Xipholeptos notoides
GGGGGTTTGAATGTGTCTCGATTCATTCAAATGTCGGACTTAAGCATATATTCAACCACTACCGTGGTTGAATGATATTAGTTTCAGATAGGAACCCATGTTGCATAAGGCAAAGTTTCAGTGTTAAAATGATTGTCTAAAAATCAATACATTGATTTGATCATACCCCCGTTAATGTATTTAATAAAAATTATTAATTGAAAACTAGAATGATGTGAGTACATTTGATTAAATGATTCAATGTTCACACAAACAGGATAACCATAAACATTTTTTACAAAAAAATAACTATTTATAGAATCCAGACATATTAGAATTAAGAATTGTACTTACTATTAATAAAATCAATTTCAAATGTAGTGATAATATAGTAAAATACTTTTAATAATAACTCTACGAGGCCTGTCTAAAAAGTATCTGACCTTAGGCCAGAAAAATATTTTAAATACCTGACAAGGTTTGGTCCCTAATCCCTTTAAAAGTAGATTGCACACACTTAGCCAACTGATCCTTCCACTGGTGGAAACACCTCTGGAAGTATTTTTTTGGAATGGTGTCCATCTCTGTTGTCGCATTCCGCATTATCTCTTCTCTAAATCTCTAAAAAAGATCCTTTCATTTTTTAATCAGTTGAACCACTCCTTAATTTGTGTTACACTCATCGCATCTTCTCCAAACACCCGCTGAATCTTATGAATTGTTTCGTTTTGAGAATCACCAGAAAATAGATAATGCGGAATGCAATGGCAGAAATGAGCCCCATACTATGCTACTAAAAAGATTCTGTCCCACTCATAAATTACCATAAATATGTCCCATGAATACCATTACTGATAATTGAATAATATTTCATATGAACCATTTTCTATTCTTTTATTTACTTGTGTATTTTCTATACAAAGTTAATCGAAATGTTAAATTCTTATTTTATTGAAGTGTTGAAAATTTCTTAATCTGTGTCACTGTCCAGCTTGTTGTACAACTAACATTTTGAACTCTGTGCTTCTTTTCATCTGTTTCAATACAAATGTCCCAGACATCACAGCCATATTTAAACATGGTTTGTTGTATTGATTTTTCTTTGAGACACCATTCTACTATTTCATCACAGGAATTTCAGTTTGTGAAGTTAACAAAGTCAGGTGTCATTTTCAAGTATTATGATAAAACTATCTTTTCCATTTTGCTATTTTGTTTTTACTAGCAGATCTACCCAGCAATGCTTTACTCTTCAAATCTATCATTTTGTTATAATTCCATATGCTTCATTTTCACTATTATTCTGACTAAACTAAATGCAAATTGTAGAATTCAATTGCTTGAATTCTGTACAGTTTTAGAATTTATGAATATCTAATTTTATACGTGTGTTTTTGGTTAAGCAATTGCAGTGAACAAGTGATTAAATACTTAAGAATTGAAATTGTAACTGTAATACAGTAATTCCAACCTCTGTCAAACCATTAGATTCACTTTCAGTTATTCCAGGAAGATAGTTTGTTTACTCAAGAAGCAAGCTCATCTAGTTTAAGGAGAACACTGGTAAAATCTAGGTAGATGCAGCTTATGAATCCTCGAAAAAGACCCACCAATCTAAAAGAAGTAAACTTTAAAAAGAAAATCAACAGCCTCGTGGTCAATGGTTGAAATGGTGAACAACCTATCATAAAACATATAAATATGACTTGGTTTCAAAACTGCTGTTCTGTGCTCAACAAGACAAATAATGAATCCTCTCTTTTAAATACTTTGGTGTATTTATAGAATTTGATTCAACCTAATATATATATATATATATATATCCTTGTTATTGCTGTCTTCACAACATAGAGTGTTGAATTCCTACGGTCATGGTTAACAGAAAGAGAGCAGGCTACCCCCATAGTTTGAATAAAGGTTTAAGTTCGAAATTCTGTCACTCCTGATTGCGACAAGACGGTTCCTAAGTTCGATCACCTGAAGACTGTCGAAGGGTTCATCGGCCAAAACATTGTGAAGCCAGCAATAACAAGATTGAGGACAACAGTCCGAAAAATAGTTGTACAAATTATCAAGCCTCATCCCAAGGATTCCGAAAAATCACACACAATTTAATCTTATCAATTTATGCAAAATACTTTCTTAAATCATATCTGAAATAGAAATATATGATTTTATAAATAAGTCGATATTTATAGTATATTCACTCAATTTTTGGTTATATATCATGTTACATCTTTGGAACTTGTGTAAGTTTTGTTATTAGTTCATATTACTAGCCAATGTTTGTTGAACTAAGTGAACTACAAATCTCAGAAATTAAGATAAATTAAATTTGACCATTAAAAATTTTGATTATAATTAAAGTTTTTTTTAAAGTTTTTTTATTTAAATGCAGTATTTCAAACTGTATGATCTTACAATATAACCATGTTCCTTTAAACAAAAATCCTAGCAATTATTCTATTGCATACATGTTTTAGCTTTATGCTCGATTGATGTATTTTTCTCATTTAATAAAGTTACCTTAATAAAACTGATTTGAATAAATATTGTTGACATATTCTAGTCTTATTCATAGCTTTCAAAAGTGTTTTAGTATGTTGTAAATTAAATGTCAGCAGGTTTAAAAAACTATATTCCTAGTTTCTTTGTGGTAACTACATATTTCAGTAACAAAGGTCAACTGTACTTTTTCTATAAAAACTTATTCTTAATTCAAGCAAAAGTTAATTTTTAGAATATTTGTTTTCTTTAGAAATGGTTTAATTTAACTATTAAATCTATAGCTGAAATATTAGATTGCTCCTGATAACTCGAAGAATATTCTTTCTGCACAGTGCGTTCAAAACGTTACTGTGCAATTATAATTTCAAATTGGATTACTCGGTAACTTTCTTAAAACACTGTATTTCTTTTTTGTTTCTTCTTTTCTCAATCTGTCTGTCTGTCCAAATCTGGCTCTTTCTCTTTTGAACAGATTGCTGTCTTTGGAAGTAATTGTAGACAGAAAATGTGTCTTTTTGAAGGTTCCTAATTTAACTGCTTAACTTCCAAAGCTTTTGAATCTGGGTCAGTGATTCAATTGCAGTTCTAATCGGCATAAAGAATAGAGATGTGACATAAGCGACCCACATTTTTTATACTTGGTTTAAATCAAATTGGATAGACTTGAAACAATTTTTCATGGCATTTTAAATTGTGTACTCAGATGTATTTTCTCCAACTATATATAACAAAACTAACATGGCAACTAATTGTAATTTGAACAGTAAATGGGAAAACTACGGAAATAAGTGCGTATCAGTTTACTTTAAGGTTAAAGGACTCGTATCGTTGTTTCTGTTGTTGAATTACAAAATAGTCAATCTAAGTATTCTTTTTACTTTTCCATAATATTTTTCTACCAATTTGACTTTTAACCTTTTCTGCTATTACTAGAATTGTTTTGCTATTAATGAACATATAGCTGTCCAAGGACCTCTGATTCACAACATGTAGAATAACGACTGGTTCACAATGTGTAATCACAAACAACAAAACTGGTTGTACAAAAATATTCAGATTCATTTTTGGCCGCGTACAAAAATTGCAGTTGATAAAGTCTTTTTCGTGGTTAAGTCTCTTTTCCAAAAACACTTTCTCTTCAATAAGTAACCTCAAGCGAGAGGCCTCAGCAAAAGTCTCAATCACAAAATATCTATCCGGGTGACCCTCAACTGAGGTACCCTCTCTCTCAACCTCAAGACCGAAAGGATTTCGACCGAGAACTTTTTTTCTTCGGATCTCCTGCAAAAGAATATATAATCGTTTCTGGGCCGTAGCTCAACCCATCAGCATCCTTTCTCCGCCCCTGATAACGTCATTGATAGTTTCAAAAATTAAATTCATACATACATTAATTTTTCCAAGTCCCAAAAATTTTCAACTTTTCATGACAAAAGGACAGAGGAAATAGATAATTCCTTTAAGTACAAGAAGGCTGTGGTTTTTAACACCTTTATGGCAAAAGGCATTCCAGCCAAGCCTGAATCGAAACCAAACATAAGAAAAAAACAGAACAATTGGATTCATCTGTTGATGATAAATGCCCAAGAAAAAAAACCTTGTCGCTTTTAACACCTCAGCGTCAAAAGGGATTTTTTTGCCAAGTAGCCAAGGCACAAGAAAATATTTTTGTTTCTGCAGGTCCGGCTAAAAAAATCAATGAAGCGAATCTATTTCCTCTTGATACTATGATAAAGAAAATAAAACAATTCAATTTATCTCTCGACGAAAGTTTGCCACTCAATTTTAACACCTTAGCATCAGAGGTTATTGTCTGCCCATCCTGGGTCGGTTTACATATCCTGAAAAACTTTTAGAATTGTCACTTTTAAAATTTCAATGCTACTAAAAAAGGAATCTATCTATCTATCTATCTATTTATTTATTTTTAACAAAAACGATCAATTTGTTTTCGTTTTTCTCGGACTTCAGCATTCAACTCGCTATCCATCTGATTTTAGCATCTTCCAGCTAAAATCATCATCTGATTAAATCCGCCACCCACAAAAACACTGTCCTACTGGCCAGCCATATATTGGCACATATTAAGTTTATGAAACAGACCTTGTCAATGCTAGTTTGTTTTTCTCCTTAGTTTAAGGAAATTCATATATATCAATCCTTAAGTGACCTGAATATAAAACAAAGTACTTTTAAACTTAAATTTTATATCAGAAACTTTTTTTAATGAAACTTGGATTTATATAATTATGAATTCTCACTATTGTGTACTGAATTATTTTCTCTGCCTTAGTTGCCGAAGACAAACCCTAATAGAAGTCTTTGTCCACAAATAATGTTTTCATTTTATACTTTGATCTTTTTCTTTGAACTGAACTGAACTGAACTGAAACATGATGCCTCCACCTCTTTGTTGGCAATGAACTCTGTAAGGGGTTGGAGTTCCATTCAGGCTCCAAATTCTGACCCATCCATCCAAACTGTGAAGAGTAGAGGCCTCATCTGTAAATACAAAATGAGGGTAAAAGTTCAAGTAATAATAACTGATGATCATTGTCTAATTTTTTTTAAAGTTATAGTAAACATGGCTCATGTCTAAAAGATTTTTTGTTTCATTTTTTTTCTGGAAACATTATCTCAGTTATTGAAATTTTGGCAATTACAATGAACTTTATTTAACTTCAGTACCAATGAAAAGATGTTTTTGAAACTGATGCCTTCTCTTGAGCAAGCCTGCTTTCTTTTTTAGCTCTTCTTATATTTCTTTCTTTTGCATAGTTTTCATATGAATTCCTTTTATATGAAAGGAAATGAAAAAAGACCCCCACTTCCAGCATTTTCTAAGTTGATTTTGAATCTCAGATTTTTTTCTTTGGAACTTTTAGAAAATTAATCCTTCTAGCTCTACAATAATATTGATTATATTTAGCAGACAGTAACTCTTAACAACAAATTTGGAGTCATTTTAGTCTTGTGTTTATAACTAGAACAACAGTAAGATAAATTTATTAATATTTTATCTGTAAAATCAATTGTTAGTTTTTTTTATGTCTTTATATTAGAATATTTTTCATTACACATTTTCAAATGTTTCCTTGTGATATCAATATTTTTCTTCTAACTAAGAACACTAACTTCTAACACTTTACTAACTTATATCAAAATTCATATTGAAAATTTGATTTACTTCATAGTCTTTCTTTATATTTTGTACATAGACAGTTTATAGATAAGTTTTAAAGTGTATTTTAAAATGTGTATTGTCTAGATCATTTGGAATATTATGTTTATTGTAATATAAACAATTTCATCTCTTGTGCTGCCAGCTTTTATTTTGATCTGTAAGTGACAATAAGGGATGTAGTTCAATCATGTGTGGAGTCAAAAATAGAATACTAAACATAAATTAACATTAGTACTTGATTAAGTTAAACAGAATGAGAATAATCTGGGCATATGCATTAAATAAAGGGATTGCTTTGCTGTTCCAAAAACTATCCATATATTCATATCTAACATACAAAGAACACTGGAAGGTACATTGAACAATACTCTAAATAATACAAATTATTAAACTTTATCTCAAAATTTAAAAACTTAAAAAATAACCCTTGTTATAAGAGACATGTACAGAAAGTGTTTGAATTGATTTAGAGATTGATTGATAAATACTTAGAGGTTTATTTCCATCTGTTCATAAATATGGCAGTCATTTCCAATATATTCTAACATAATGATAAAAGGCATCAGAAGTAACCACTTAACTTAGTGGACAAGTAATAAAGACAATTTTTAAAAGAATAATATTAATATCCTGCATAACACTAATAAAATTAGGGGCAAACTCTTCAAACTGAACACTTTACATGTAGTTGCCAAGTTTTAACTACAATATTTTCATATTGTTGGAAGTTTATGATTTTAACATTTATAGGTTATAGACTTTATTAGATTAGCAAATACTCAATTTATTTTTGTCTAAATTTTAACTTGCTCAAACCATTTTCTTTTTACAAGACATGTTGATCATTTTATTAGACTATCATTCATCTGTAAAACCCATTACTATCATTGAAAAACATAAAAGGCCAATTACAATACCTTTTTATAAGACATAAATTGGGGTGTTCATATCAAAGAGTCTTATTTCACTTGTAAATTGGCATTAATCTTTTGAAAATTATAAGTTAGAGAAAATAATATCTTTTATTAGCCTATCCCACAATCTAGTCTGTGAACCAGGTCTCAAATATGCTAAAGTAATTTTTAGATTTCATTTTTGTTGAATCCCAGAGAAAATAAACCCATGTGGATTTGAAAGAAAAAAGAAGATCAAATAGTGTAAATAGTGAATATCAGTTCACTGAAATAAAGGATCTTATTTAATTTGGTTTTGATTATGAGTAAAAGATTGAAATAATGTTGGCAAAGATATTATATCCAGGAAAAGAAGTATTAAATCTAAATGAATAACAAATTGCCACTAAAAAATCAGTGAACTTAAAGATCCCATTTTATGGATGTGAAATCGTTAACATGGTCATGTGTTGGTTGGTAAGATTGAACTAGTCTTGTTTATGGTTTTGTTTCAATGAAGACTTTTACACAATCATTTATATAAAAAGATATTGTAGTAACACTTTTATGATATTGTATTACAATTGTTTACTAGATATAAAATAAATAGCACCATTGAATCAGTCCATGAGTTTGTTTTTTTTAAACCTGTATTATCAATTTCTAGCCAATCACATTTATATTATAGATTTCAAATTCTTGACGCATTAACTTTATCCAAATTTCTGATAGTATGTATCCATTGAAGGAGGATACCAAGAAAGGATCAACTTACATATCTAATAAATCTGAAAAATATCAGCACATTCTAAAAGCATCTTATTGAGATCTACACTCGTGTTAAATTTGAACTTATTCAGCCAGAAATGTTTGCTTACATATACATACTCAGACACAATTTAATTGGATGTTGATAATTTTTGAAAGAATATTCAGTAGATGGGGAGGGGGAGCTGTAGTAGAAGGGAGAGCTGTGGTAAAAGGGGGAGGAGAAGTGAAAAGTAACACAATGTTTTAATTTTATGGAGTCCATCTTTCATTCGCTATAGTTCTCGAAATATGAAACTTCTTTCTAACAATTGTTGGCAATCATTTGCATTGTATTGCTCTAACTTGTCTGCCATTTTTAACTGTCACTAAATGCTGCACACCACTGCAGCCATCTTGCTAAATTGTCTATTGGAATATTTCCAGTCCTTGGCTCACTTTTTCCCTTGTCATGCCAAGAATCTAAATAGAATTTTTTTTTTTAAATAATTTTAGCTTCTTTTATTTGGTTGATATTTTATCTTACCCATTTATCTTTAATTTTTTCAATTTGAGAAAAATTGATTTTTTTTCAAATAGTAATTGTTATCATCATCATATTACTTTTAAATGTAATAGCTGTTATTCTTATTTTAAAAAAATAGTGTTTTTACATTTTTATATTTACTTGCAAATTATCTGCTATGTATTTAAAGTAATTTAGAAAAGAAACAAATCGCAAGAATATTGCGTAGGAAAGAAAGATAAAGAAAATATGCTAAGAGGCAAATGAATAATGAAAGAGGATATTGTATTTTCTGGAAAATTCTGAACATAGACAATATACTTGATATACTATTTTTAGTATTCTGTCCAATTATTTTTTTTTTCTTTATTGCTCTTATTTTGTTTCTTTGAATATTTTAATATGCCTTCTGGTTTTCTTCAATTGTTTCATCTCTAATTTATCAAGCATTAGAAAATCTTGAATGGATACTGTTAAAGACCTGTTGTTTGTTAAATTAAAAATAAAATAAAAACTAACTTTGGGTGGTGGGAAAATGATGAAATCTTTTGCTAAGATTTATTGGGGATTTACAGATAGTTGTTAAAGATATCCAAAGAAAGCTAAAAGATAATGATAGTGAAAACATTTTGTGTCTAATACAAAACTAAATTTTCAGAAATGAGCAAAAAAAAAAAAAAAAAATCCATTTGGAAACTAACCGTAACCGTACTCATTCATCACCCATTCACATCTTATAATATGAACATTCACTCTCTAGATCAATTTTTATTTCTGACCATATTACAGCAAACACTGTACAAAATAGATCTTACTTAAAGGTCTCCATGATTGATAGAATAGCTAAAAAAATCCTAAAGAATTTTGTAGATCTCATTTCAATAAAAACTTCAAATATTTAAAAATTTCTTGGAGTTAAAATAATGACTGTAACAAAAGGCTTGATACAATGAATAGTTGTGAAGATTAAGACAAGTTTCTAAAACCCTGATATCCAAATTATCCTGCCTCATCTCAAGTATTCTGAAGAAGATTTGTTATTCCCTCCATTTTCAAGTTGATAAGTAATAACACACATTCTAAGATTTTTTCTCTCTTTATAACTTTATCTATTCTATTCCATAGTCATGTAATATCCACATATCCGTGTATCAAATTTCAATCTATTGTGTAATGAATTGCAGCACCCATTTTTCAAATCATTATTTGATATTTAATCTTCAGAAGCAGATGAACTAGAACTTACTTTCCATTTTCTCAAAAGGAAATACTGTTTTGTGCATCTCATTTTATATTGATTAATCATTTATGCTCTATTAGTTTAGATCTAATTTCTTTATGATCCTATTAATGTTTATTGTTGTAGGTTATAAACTTCTATAAAAGTAATTAATATTAAACAGGTTACATTTTTGAAAGGAGAAATGTACAAAGTAAAATTTTAGTTATTTTTCAATGATGTATTTCCATAAAAAAAGATCAATTAAATTCCAAGTATAAAAGTTAATTTTATCAAACTTTCCTTCAGAACACTCTTCATCTTAAAAAAAATACAAAAAAAACATTGCAAATTTGCTTACAATGATATTTATCTGCTGGTATGTTGCTTCCTGTAAATAATAATTTAACTTTGACTCAGCTGTTTTTCTCAGACTATCCAATTACTTATTTCTTCATGCTTACCACAAATATGTTTTACATTTTCAAAAACTTAATTCAATATATTAACAGGCTGTTTCTTTTTTATGTTGTTGTTATTACAATGCTTCAAAAGCATGCAGATTATATCTTTTTACATACTTTCTTATCAATAGACTACAGGGGTCACCTAGCATCAAATTACAGTAGTGTGAATTTAAATCAAATTAAAATTGTCTATAAAATCAATTAAATAAACCAAAATTTTCAACTCCTTTACCACTCCTTACAAAAACTCTCATCAAAATATGTAAACCATGCTCCTTAATATAATATCACAAATCTTAGACAAATTTTGATGAAAATCTATTAAATTGTTTTGGGAAGTCTTTAAGATTTAGGCCTTACCCCCCCCCATCACACCACACCCTCTTGGCCTTAGATACTTGTGAAAAATTGAAATTTAAAAAAATCTAACTCATAATAGATATAATATTTCTAAAATAAAGCTAAAAAAAAAAAAATCACTTAACACTTGAACCTAAGTATAGAATATACGTTTCAAAATATATGAAGAGGTAGTTAAATACATTGATATATGGAGAAGAAGGAGGAGCTTAAATGCATTTACCTCTTCTTCATATGTATTTAATACTCTTTCTTCATATACCTTAAAATGTATTTAACCTTCTTCAAATGACATGGGGCTCTTAAAACTCCTGAAGATGGATCTTAAAAGGTTAGAGAGCAGTCTGGTCTTCCACAGTCACGTGGAATTTCTAAACCATCTGAAACCACATACTTTCATAACCTCATGATTTTGAATGCAGGAATTTACAAAAATACACTAAATTATAAAATAGCATCCTGTATAAAGCAATTTTTATATTAATCTCTGTGTAAGCCTAGTTTTTTTATTATCTTTTACTGGTGTGCAATATCATAATTATTAATTTAATAATTATCTGGCATTGTTATTAGGTTGTCCCGAAAGTTTGAGGGAAGCATGTCAAGAATTTTTTGATTCGAAGATTTGAGAACTTGCAGATCGATTGCAGAAGGTCTTGGAAAATATGGTCTTTATTTTGAAGAAGTTTTGAATTTATTATAGATAAAAAAGTTTTAAAGATTTTCAAATTAACATATTACATATGAGAATATTGTATTGCTTTTGTTTTTATAGTAAACATCATAAAGTCACTTGAAATCCACTTTTGGTTGGTCTCTCTCTAATCTACTCAAGGAACAATTATGGAAATAGATTTAAACATAAGGAAAACTAAGGGTAGAGTTTTTAAGAGGTCAAGTCATTCATATTTTAATTGGACAATAATAACATAGTAATGTGACTAGGTAGAACATGGAGAAATATAAAATCATGTGTCTTAGATTTTTTTATAATTGTACCATAGTACCATAAAAATTCCACATTGTTTTAATTCAATAAAATAGAAAACAATTCGCAAAGAAATCAGTCAACACAAAAGTTTAGAAGAGACAAAAATCTATTTATTTAAATAATTCTCTGTTGTGTTGAAAGAGTGTATAAAGTTACTCTTGTCTGTTTCTCAGTTTTCTGTGTACAGTGAGAGAGTGTATATTTTTAAAATCAACTCACTGTCCCTCGAGTCACTTCGTGCAGCTAACCTTCTGTTTTGTGGGCCACTGTCGCTTGTCACCTATCTGACAGCCTGTCCGACCTTTTCTGCTCCTCAGGTTAACAATTCTAATCTCACTGACAAATTTCAAAATAAAATCTTTTTTATATGAATTTTTGCTGAAGAGCGTACACGTGACTTATTGAATATGCTACACTGTTGAAAACATGCATCTCACAGTCATTATATTACATAATTATTTTAATCCCTTATCTTTAAAAAGATTTAACTATTATTAGTTTCCTTTCATATTCCACATGTTGAAAAAATAATCCTAATCATCTGTCTTTGATATTTTCTTACTACTTGGCTTCATTAATTGATAGAGCCGTTTTGCTTAGAAATTGAATAAAAACTGAAATTGATTCTAAAATTTCTATTGTTTTCCTATTAAATTTACAATTGATTGCGAGTAAAACACTTGCATTTGCGAGTGATTATTTTGAAGTGCCGACTAAAAATAATAAAACACTTATCTTTTGGCGACTGTTTTTTTGCAGACTATCTTCCAAATACTGAGTGAAAAATTTTTTTCCAGCCTTTATTTTTCTTTTAATTAAACGAGCTAAAGGTTTAATAGAATAAAGAATAGAATGATATACTCTATTTTTAAGAAGGCTGTTTTAAAATAATATTTGAAGAAATTCAACAAATTTTTATAAATAGTTTCATGGGTTTGGCTAGTAAGTTTTCTATTTGGCTAGTAAATGAAAATATTTAGTTGTCAAAGGTCAATTAAAATCAAATTTTTTCTGTAGAGCCCTGGATTGTTTATTACTGCAATAGACATTAAAACTTTTTTTTTTTAATTCTAAAAATTTAATATGTTAATTGAATCTTATAACAAATCACAAACATGTTATAATGGTAAAACATGACTTGTTTTGGTAGTATATTCATAACATTTATGGCTGCTTTAAAATGTATATGGGCTTGAAAAGAAGTAACTGTCAAAAAGGTTTAAGTGTTCTTCTTGCACATACAGAAATAATTACTTTTTGTTTTATCGGGAAGATTATTTGGAAATATTAATTCAAATAAAAAGATTATTCATTTTTTTTTTTTTTACATACAATGTGCAATTGGACATGCTTTACCCTCATCAGCTGCCAACTTAGGATGATGACACAGTTTCGGTGACTATCATCATTATACATATTTTTAAAAAAAACTCTTAGGTTTCCTTATAATTAATGAAAATCTTTTCTGATGAATGCATAGACAAACTCAAATTTTGGAAAATTATATATATATTTTTTTGTTTTTTCCCAAACTTTTTAGTTTTTAGTTTCCATGGCTTAATAATCTCAGAGTGTCGTTCCAAAAGTAATGCCACATATTTTTAAAAGTTATTTTTCAAAAGTTGATGAGCTATGAAGATGGAAGTGGTACGATTAAGACAAGCGACCTTCTGTATCCAAGAATTTATTTTTCTTCATAATCACCCCCATTCCCAATGCACTTTTGCCAGCGGTAAATGAAGCAATCCATTTTTTAGTCGCTTGTCTCTAACATCTCTGTTGTCAGTCTGAAATCAATGAACTCACCTCCTAGCTGTGCTGACATCAACTGCATCAGCTTTGTAAACGTTCAACAGGCTCTGGTGAATTTTAATGTAATGTAATTTTTTCTGCGTGGAGGAATCCAATGACACATCTCTGCTTTTGACACATGTCCATGATAGGGGTCGCTTTCTTAGAGTCTCATTCCATCAATATCTGCAAGAGAGAGATGAAACTTTCAGGTCGTGAATGCATAAGTTCAGTCATCATAACAATGCAATTTGATCCATTCGGGCAGAATAAAAAAAATAGAAGACATTAATTTTGGAACGACCCTTATGTAGACATATAATGGAAAGAAAAATCTTTTATTTTAAATTATTATATCTCTTAGAGAATCTTCTAATGTATTTTTAGTTAATATTGCCTTTAGGTAGGATTGAAACCATCACCCATAAGTAATTCTCATTTCAATTTGTAGAAACTCAATATCTATAACTGTTCTGCCACAGGTACTGGATAACAATTATGGCTGAAGTTTTGAAACTTGTAGATCTAATGTTCTCTTCAGACTATAAGATTCCTATTACTTATTACTAATCTTTGGTATAGGACTTTTTGCCAAAGCTTATATTTAATTTTTAACAATCTGACCTAGCTTCTGTTATTGGTTCTTATATTGTCCTTACATCCATACATGGTCCACTAAGTAGATTGCTCAACATATGCACTGCTTGTTAGAAACATCTTATCTTCAAATATTCCTCTTTATTATCTTGACTTCATTCAATAGAGGCAGATGGTTCCCACTTTCTCTCCATATATGTTTAGTCTGACTTTTCACTTTCACATACCACTACCTTTCTATGTTCTTTTACTTAAAGTAGGTGGCATGTCTCATCTTTATGTCTTCTTCCACTGCTGCATGGTATGGAGAATACAGAACTGTCATGTATTCTCTGGGTGGCTTGATTTGGAAGAGATATTTTGAAAGAGTTGAGTTACTCTTGAATGCTGTCTTGATTTTATCTGGACCACATATTTTATGAATCTTTTCATAGAGTGAATGATACACTCTGATAGGTCTCTTGGTACTGTCTTTCTCTGTTTCTGTCAATTAATTGCCTTAAGAATGTGAATGTTAATGTAATTTCTTCAAACTTGTCAATGTATACAGTTACCAGCACTGGTGACAATAGTAGCCCCACAGCCAAACCTTTGTTTTGTAGATGTATATTAGGCCCACTCATGAAGTAGCTAGTTTACACATACAGAAAGTTAACCTCTCCATTAGATTATCTATAGGAACACAGGTGCTTTTTTTCAGTGAGTAGTCCACTGCTAACATTTTGTGTACCACTGCTAGTTTTGTGATGGGTACTCTTCTGAAGAGACTGACTTCATCTGATTGAAGTAAATAGAAGCATTACTAATCTTTTTCTATGAAGTGAGCACAGTTCTTGACATAAAATAAGGATTGACATATTAATGAGGTGATTATCGGTGGTTTAATGGATGACATGCTGAACCTCAGCAGCTGACTATGGGTCTTAGTGGAATGCCATCCTTATCAATCTTAGGTAGGCCATACGTGTGTGTGTGTTTGCTTGCTGTAGTGTTGAACTAGCTGTCAATATTTGTTTTGTGATATATCATCTTTGTTCTTGTTATGGATCTTTGACAGCTTTCTATTGATCTTCAGAGTTGGGTTCTTAACTTTTCTATAGTTACCA
>JAYKTE010071205.1:0-14366 GCA_036873565.1 Xipholeptos notoides
CACTCTTCAAAGTTTGAAAGAAGGATGACAGGAGACAGAAATGAATAAGAAAAGTTCTCAACAGGGTTAATGAGCACATAAAAATGGCCTTGTGCCAAACTTGGGTTGGTGCTCAACCAAGTAAATATCATATACATAAATACAAGTATATACACATATTCATAAATATATACTCAAATGTTTTTAAAAAGGATCAAATACTGATAAAAAATGAAACAGAAAAATAATGTATAAATTTCTTTACAGATGGAAGATAATTCTTAAAAACAAGAAATAGCGCATTTGATACTGTGGTTGACTTATTCTATATGAATTATTTCTTTATAAAAAATAAATCTCTACTTGATGATTTTCCAGATTTTTTTTCTAAGCTTATCATTTAAAGGGAAAAAATGGGTGATTTTCTGATGACAGATTTATAAAAAAAACCTACTTTTTAGTTTAGATAATTTTAGATTAGAAATTTTGAAAATGGTAGAGAGTTTTAAAAAAGTGTTTGAATACATTGTAAGATATCAAATCAATTATTAACTAAGCATTTTCAGGTCAGATATTTAAAAAAGTATGTCTGCTGATGGCCTCCTCTCCTACTATGATTTATAGGGGAAGGGCTAGGCTTAGTGTCCAGTGTCTATGGATCCTGAAAGTGGAATGCCAGATCAGGAGAGACTGGCAATTTCCAAGGCCTATGTTGAGTAAATCTGCTACACAAGCGCTATAACTGGATTTGGGCTTGATTGGTAAAATGTAAATGCCAATCACTCATTCTTGCAAATGAGAAACTGCATTATTAAACCATGAAGCTTGACCCCATACTAAAAGCTATGTTACAGGAAAAATATGAGTATAATATTGTATTGGCAAATAAGAACTTTGATAGAAAAAAAACACCTTATTTTTTTTAAAAAAACACCCTACCTGTTACAGCCAACTTCTTTGAAAGTTCACGAGGTTGCTGCTTTCTATGGCAATTTCCATTTAATAAGAGCCAGAAATTAAATAAATTCTAATTCGAAATATCTTGTTACCTAGCTTAAAAAATAAATAGATTTGAAATCTATTTATTCATCAGGCTTCCTTAACCATACTTTCTTAGTGTTCTAAGATCAACATTAATTCAAATTTTATAAATCACTATTATATTTGCCTTTCATTTCTTCCATTTAAAAAAAAAAGAAGTTTATTCCTGGAATACATGACTCTAAAGGTCCCTCCCTTACTCTTAAGAGTTTTTATACCAAAAGCAACATTTTTTTTTACTTTGAAGAACTAATGTCATCTCTTCATACTCAGATTTTTACACTCTTCTAAATACCATCCTCAACAGCTGCTAGTCATGACCACACCTCAGTCACTTTCTTGCAGTCATGAAATGCATTCATTGAATTTTTAAAGCTATTTTCTGATTTGTCAGTTTTTACTTTTGGAGTTAAGTGTAATGCTATCTGAATTGAATACTTCTAGGGGTGTTGCCCACAAAAAAGTAAATAAATTTTAAAAAGAAAAATGATTAAAAAAAGTTTTAACGTTTGCATTTACTACTAGTAAGAGTTTTGATTTTTTAATTTCACCGAGCAATTTTGTTTTTACATAAAACAAGTGTCTAAATCATTTGCCTTTGATGGGTTCTTGCAGACACTTTGAACTTGTATTTTGCTAGTGATTGTTTCAAAGAGATCATTTATAGAGTGGGAACATCTTTGTCTGTAAGCATAACATATTGTATTTTATTTACTGATATATATGCAAAGAGGAAAACATTAAGGAAGTGCAAAGATTAGTGATGCAAGACTGTCGGATAACTGTGAGGACGATATCTGAAGCTGTTGGTATTAGTATTGGCACAGTGGAGACAGTTCTGACCAAAGATCTGAATCTCAACAAAGTCATTACTTATTGAACATACACTGGGGACCATCTGGATTACTAACAGGGGAATGAAAGTGGTACAACACTATACTACAGACCTGACCTAGCCCTATGTGACTTCTTCCTGTTTCCATACATAAAAGACAGCCTCAGAGGAGCTGAAAGAAGCATCAGAAAATTACCTGAAGGGACTACTGAAGAAGGACTTTGAGGAAGTCTTCCAGGATTGGAAGAGATGCATGGAGAAGTGTGTAGATACGGGAGGCAATTATTTTGAAGAGGACAAAGTTTTGTAAGCTTATGAAAATAAATATCTCTCCTTTTCTCATTTTTAATTTTAATCAGATGTTGTTATTTCTTAAAATACTACTGTAAAATTTTAATTAAAAAACTCAGTTTAAAACAAACTTAGTTTAAAAGAAAAAAGTTTATTTGAAATTTTTATTATTAATTCAATGAGGAAATTATCTAACTTGCTAAATTTTGATTTACAATTTTGCCTTTTCTATTTCAAGCAAGTACACTAAAAAATGAGCCAAAAGACCACTCTACACATAGTCACATAAATTTAATGTTTTAATTTAAATTGTAAAACTAAAACGCACAATGTATGAAATCCATTTTCACAAAATATTGTTAAGTAAAATAATTCCTTATTTATTAATTCACAAAAAATAATTTGAAATTAAATTAAAATAAAAAATATTACAATTATTTAATAAAAAAAAATTTCCTTCTTATCTTAAATAAATAAATAAAGCATTTTTGGTTCGTTCGTTTTTTTCATTTTTTTCTTTTACTTCTTTTTCCAGTTTTATTTTTTATCGGCATCTTTTATTTTAAGATTTACTTAGTTTTAAGAAAAAAAATGAAGAAAACAAAATATTTTTTATTCAAAAATATCCTGGAATTAATTAAAACAATAACATTTCATCTCCATCTCTTTTTAAAGATTTGTTTAATTTCAATAAAGAAATCCAGCGAATTATATCGAATTAACTTTATATTTTAAAGAAAAAAACAAAACTTTTTTATATAATTTTTTAAAAATTTATTTTTTTGAATTTTAAAAAATAAATCCAGTGAATATTTCTAATGTCACACGATATCTCATGTTTGAATCAGCTGATGTTGCTATAGTAACAAGACTTGAAATTGTAAAAAAAAATAGCTATCATTGGAGATTTTTGTAAATTCAGCTTGAATTTTTATATTTTTAACTTAATAATCATTCCAAGTGAGAGAATAATCTATAAATGAACGCAGTAATAATGCTCCATTGCAAGACGAATATATATCAAAATAATTTACAAACACATTATTAGATTGACAAAAAAATCTTAGTAGTCTATAGAAAATATTTAGCTATGGTTATAATTCCTTATCTAAAAGAGAAAAAATAATGATAATAAATGATGAATAATGGTACCTTTGGGATTGTTTCAATATAAACATACTAATGTATTTGAACATGAACAGTTCGTATGAAATTTTGATCAATAAAACCTTTATATAAACATTTTGTTTTTTCTTTTACATCTTACTCAAAATAATATTATTCATATTTATTTCACATATAATAAACAAAAGAAGTTATCAGATAACATAAGAAATTGGAAGAGAGAATTATAATACAATGCTTGAATTTTAAACTGCACTAGCCATTATCTGAAAATCATAAAAAGTTAACTGAATATAAATGTTAAGTATAATTAACTGATTTCATTCTTTTACTAATCAGATTTTCATTGTGGATAAAACCACTCCTAAATCTCCAATGCTATCAGGTTCCTTCCAAAAGTAATGCAATCTATTTTTTAAAGTTATTTTTTAAAAGTTGAAGAGCTACAAAGATAGGAGTGGTACTATTAAGACAAACAACTTTTTGTGCAGCTGAATATATTTTTCTATATAGTCACCATCTTTTTCAATGCACTTTTGACAGCGATGAACAAGGCAGTGTTTTGTCACTAACACCTTTGTCACCACTCTGAAATTGACAAACCCATCTCCTAATTGTTCTGACATCAACTACATCAGCCTTGTAAATGTTCAACAAGCACTGGCAAATGTTGATCAGTTCAATTTTTTTTTTGCATGGAATAATTCAATGATGCATCTTTGCTTCTGATACATGTCCATGACAGGGGTTGCTTTCTTAAAAGTCTAACACCATTTATATCTTTAACAAAGAGATGAAACTTTCAGGTCATGAATGCATAAATCCAATCATCATAACAATGCAATCTGCAATCTTTTCTGATCCATTTGGGCAGAATATAAAAAATAGGAGGCATTTTTTTGGAATAACCCTTCTACAAGTTGTGATGATAAATAGACTATATGAATTATAGAACTTTAACAAAGTCACAAGATAAATAGATTTAAAGTCTGACTATAAATTTAATATTAATTAGAAATTTCTAATGCATACATCCAGATTTTGATAAAAATCATATACATAAAGAATAATAGTTAAGATTTTGTTGAAAATAAGTAATTTTTTTACAAACATTTTTCTTCTTATGTAATCTGATATTACTACTAGGTGATAAAGAATATAAATTTACTTTTCACCAAAAAAAAGAGATTCAGTCTGTATATTCAATTCAAAATAAAATCTATTTTTCAAAAATTTTTTCTTAAGTATCAAATAAAAGAAATAATCTGTTATATTTCTGTAAAATTTTCAAATCACTTGAAACGAACATTTTTCTGATCTATTCACTCATTTTATTATTGCTCATGTTATTTTTGCTATTTTTGTTGCATACACTATAGCATAAATCATTAATGATAAACGTAACAATTAAATGTCTAACTTGGAATCATTTCTCTAACTAGAATGTATTAAAGAAAATGGCTCAGATGTTAATGACATTTAAGTGGCAATTAACTAGTTACTGTATGTTCAATCCTAACTGCAGGAGGTAGTAACTAATATTTAATATAGATCAACAGTTATAGCTTGTCTTAGCTTGTAAAATGAAAACAATCATTATAGGTACATAAAAAAGGATTTGGATCAGAATTTTATGAAGGCTTCCAATTCACATAAAAATTATATCCACTAAAACATTGAGTAAATAATTAAAAGATGTGAATAAAGACATGAATACTCTAAATAAAGCAGGTGCCAGTCCTTAATGGAAATAATCATTATAGTTGAATTAATTTAATTTCAAAATTGGTTGTGAATCATGGAACTATTGAATAATAATCTTTCAAATATCAACTATTTAGTAAAAAAAAAATGCCTCTGTCTATTATTTGAATTAATTATATGCATGAGTACTTTTATCATGAGCTTTTCTCTGTATTTGATGATGACACACCTAGTTGTTCTCTGTCTTATTGTTGATTGCATTTTAGTAAATTTTTGCAAGAATTCCAAACAAAAATCCTTAAGAAATTTTAATCCAAATAAAAAAATAACAGTAACAGTTATAAAAATGCATAGTGTTTTATAAATTCTAGTTTCTTTAATTTAAAAGGAATATACATGCATAGAGAACAAAAAAATACATATTGGAACACAAATACTAGTAAAAAATAGTTTTAAAATAACTACACACATGCAAAATATTTTAATATCTATATGGAGATTAGAAAAAGAGCAGAAATGCCCATTTACATACAAGAATATATGTGCATACATACATACATACACACACACATGGCATAATGGACAAAATTTGACTAAGAAATGAAGGCAGTACAAAAGTTGTAGAGGTATAAAATGCATACGCACACACAGTGCATAATGCTCAAGAATAGAGAAAGGCAGTACAAAGGTTGTGGAAGATATAAAAGTTATCAATAAAGTAATTTTCCTTCATTTTCTTTTTCTTTTTCTGGCTAAGTTACTTATCTTCTTATTCTTGAGCCAAAATATTTTCGCTAGTACAAAACAGGTTTAAATATCAGATGACAATATAAGACAATCTTAAGATTGAGCATAAAAAGATTCAAAAAGACTTTTATATGTGCAATCAAACATTCTCTTGGAAAGGATCATAAGATCCAAGGTATATAGAGTAAAATGTAGAAAATGAAACAAAATAACTCCACATGATCTAAATATTTCCTATTACCAAAATTACGTTTTGACAAAAAGATAATGATTAAGTAGTATCATTACAATAAGAAAGAATCCTCAAAATATATCTATTTTCTTTTATAACTTCTAAATTTGAATTTTGTTTTTTCTGTATAAATACTTTTTAATGATGTAACTAAGAATAAATGTATTCCAATAAAATGAAGATTTAAAGAAAGAAAATTTTAAAAAGTTACTTCATTTGAAGTCTGTTAAATAAAGAAGATTTCCATCTCTAGCAATATATCTTGCACACCCAAATGGGTTTTGGGGCATGGATACAAATTGAATAATAAGCCAATAACCAGGAATTCATGGATGTAATAAGCTGGTTAATATCACAAGAGGTGTGCTTTGACACATTTGCATTGATGCAAGTATCTTTTGAAAACTTATTACACCAACGGATATTTTTCCATGTCAGTTGTATTAACCAGACAATCTAAAATTTGCCCTCTTTGTTTTCTAATAAAAAGGTCAAACAGATATAATAGTTTCTTTTGTTTTTATAACAAAAAGGTCAAGCAGATATTATAGTTTGTTTGTTTTGCAAAAGTATTTGCATTTACAAAAAAATCAAAAATGCAAACTGTGTGTGTGCAGCATTGACCAAATAAAATTATATATTTATAAGAATAGGCATTATTTCTGGGATATTATGAACTAAAAACAAACATCAAGGTTTAATTCTGAGAACTTTTATAGACATACCACAACAAAAAAAATGGATTAATGCTCATTGGGCTTTCCTACACCCATGATTTACTGAAGAATTCTATTCTAAATATGTACTTAAAAAGACAGATTTTCATTATTTGATATGATTGAAGAATGATTTATAATTGTATATTACCTCTCTATTTCTGAAAGATTTAAATAATGTTTTACCAGAACTGATGTTTAAATTTACAATGAATGTGTCTTGTGTTTAGCAAATCAAAGGCATTTGTGAAAATAACAAGTTATTAAAAAGTCATTGTTTTATAATTTGTTGTTATGAATATCAGAAAATTCTTCAATAAATTTAGCTCATATTGGAATTACAATATTTTATGTTGTATACTCTAAAATTTTAAGGGGTTAATCCAGAAATTATAGAAGTAGCAGTAAATTTTGTGATTGATCAATGGAGGGGATTAGAGTTAATTTTTTTAATTAAAAAAAATTCCAACTAGAAAAATCTGATAATTAATTAGTGCCCTCAGGTAAAATATATTTTTATTTCCACATATGAAAAGAAAAGCATTAAGAATTATATGAGTTTTAGCATTAAGGTATGATAAATAAATAAAAAAAAATTGCAACTAATTAACCAGAGAATGACAAGCATGTGAATTGTTTTGTTGAAGCAAGCAAAAACTGAACTTCTCCAAAAAATCTGTATAACCTCAGAAGAGAAGAATGTATCACATCTTGTTGATAAGACAAAGAAAAAAATCCACAGACCACATTAGGGCCAAGATGAGAATGCAGTCACCAATCTAGCCATGCAGGTATTTGAGCTGTAAAACAAATTTACAGACAAGATAATTTCCATTCCACCAATTTGAAGAATGAGCACTTGTTAATTAAAATGAGAGAAATGTTATATTTCTGTTCATGTAAACTGATGAGTGAGATTTTGGTTCACATAATAAACTATTTTCAAAGGTTCAGATTTTTTGACTGAAAAATATACATTGTTTTTCTAATTTAGGAAATAATGACACTGTCTATCAACAAATGGGAGATTCAGTTCATAAACTTGACATTTTCAAACTTTTTTTTATGATATTCTTTCTGGTAAAGGTATTTGTAAAAAAATGTATAATTAATTAAAATAACATTTTTAAAAGATTCATTGAAGATTAATTTTGCTGATTTTATATAGCAATAAAGAATGTTTATTCATTAAAATAGAGGCCTATTCCAACTCACTAATAATGAATTGAGAGAAATAACTTCATAAAGTTTAAATCAAAGTTTTCTTCCATCAGTTTCGAAGATTCAAGTTGTATTAATAAGACATTAGCAAAAATATGTTTTTATGTAAACCTCTCCAGCTTTATATAAAGAGAAAAATATGGGAATGTAATTTGTGTGGAAGATTGTTTAGTCTTATGGATTGAATACCAGAGTGATTATAATGAAATTTTTAATATTTCTGTGGCAAGTGCTGCCTCATTGTCTAGAGATATGTGCAAATGGCCTATTTGCTTAAAAAAGATCTGAGTTGTATGAATGTGAAAACTGACTACAGTCATTAGCTGGAGTTTGCTTTTACTGGCTTTTTATTCTAAGATAGACAAGATAAATCTGAAAATGACTATGAATCTATTACTGAACATAACTTATTTGTTTGAAAAAAAAACCCCAAAAAACCAAACTAACTTGAAATGACATATCTATTAGAGCAAAAAGACAAATATGAATATCATTACACTATTTTACTCATGCTATAAATAACAAAGTTTATATCTTTGTTAGCAAAAGAAAATAACTAATCATTAAAAACACATTCCTTCTAAAAAATTAACAATTATTAGTATAAATATCTTAACAATTATTAATACAAATATCATTTTCTAAAAAGCTAGAAAATGATTGTTTTGTTTTGGTTTTTTTATTAAAAGGAATATTGAGATAGACACAAATGCATTTTCAATTCTAATATATAATGGAAATGACATAGCACTTTAAGTCAGTAATTTCTTTGTTATTGAAGATGATATGCTTCTCTTCTAATAATCTCATAGTCATGTATTGTGATAGATATGCAAAATTCTCTCACAAAACTATATCAGGACAAAACTATTTTAGCTCCCCTTCGTATATATTTATAATTGTCAGTGCAAAATAAATATCAGCTTAACTGTTATTATTTCTAAGTAACTATTATTTCTCATGGATTTTCTAAATTTGGAATACTTCTTAAAACGTATAAACTAGTGATTCATATCTGTGTAACTTTAGATTTCGACTAAACTATTATCATTTTTGTAAATAATTTTTACTATAGGACTGTGCAGATTTTCTGGGGTTGCTATAACCTTTTACTTTCAAGATAAGAGATTTGCATGCAAATGAAATGCCTGAATTTGAGGTTTTCCTTTCCTATATTTCATATTTTGATTTTAAAATTTCATAACCCTTATTCATTTGGTTACATGTTCATATATAACAAAATATGACCAGTTCTATATGGAAAGTATGGAAGGCAAACTATTGATAAAACTTAGATATTGATACATGTTTCTAGCAGGAAAAAATAAATTTTACAGCTGTATATACATTGATTCTTTTTGTGTGGATAAGGAGGTCAAAAGTGAAAGCAATTTATTTTTTTATTGAAGAGGAATATTCAAAAACTGTAAATAAAGCCTGAAAATCAATATCAAAATAGAAAACCCTCTTCCTCCATTCTTAAATTGATACATAATCTCTAAGAATATATTATCTATGACAATCAAGTTCTCTTTTTAATCACTTCTTCAAATTTTTCATTATTGCCAAAACAATGGTAAAAATAGTCCAAAAATTAAAATACATGTTTAAGCAATAATTATTTATCCTGCTGAATGTTCTTTGATAAAGCTAATAATTTTCTTTGGGAAGTCCACTTCGGACAGTGGATAGGCAGTTAGACTTAGGAATTGTAATACAAGTGTTCAAATCCCAGTCAATCCGTTTACATTCACATTTGAATTAATACCCTTGGTAAAGGTATGAATCCTCACATCCCCTCCATGGATTAAATAGTACATAATGTGTTATTCAAAAAAACTTTGTGTGGACAAGCATTTATCAAAAATGATTGTTCTTGGTATTGAATGACCTGAACAGTTGATATGTTGTAAAACAAACAATAATTTCTTTAATATTGTTTATTTATATTCATGATGACATAATTCTTTTCATGCACTTGTTAATAACGGTTAAGACACTACTAAAACGTGTTATTAATTATTTTTTGTTGTAAATCTTCTTGTAATAGAATCATTCTATATCAACATACAGTTGATTGGATTTTTGATTCATAGTTATTCTTTATCTAAATTGGTTACTTATCTAAATGAACTATCTGTTCAGAGAAATTTAAAATGTATCTAGCTTCAAGTGAAGTTTGAACTCACCTATTATAGTTCCATAAGTGTGTATATTGATGCTTTGTCTTACATCACAATATAGTAATACTTGTATTAAGTATGAGTATGTTAAGAAAAAATTAAGTAGGATTGGGTACATGAAACTACAAAAAAGAGAATATTTACAATTGGACTAACAACTGTACTTACCTTCCAGCAAGGAAAGAAATACAGATCAATATCAGTTTTATTGCAACGTATAATTTAGTTTTTGTTAGTCTCTAGACTCTGTGTCTATGTTACAAAATTCATGACTATGTTCTTTCTTGAACATGCTCTATATTGTAGTTTTTAAAATATAAGCTTTGGTTTATATAGTTTCTAAGTGACAATCATATGGTGGCTTCAGGTTAAATTCTGACATTAAAAAAGAAACTAAGAATACTTGGGTTAGAATTAATACCTGGTATTAACTGAAGAAATAAGAACTGTCTATGCCTACAGATTATATAAAGAGTTTGATAAGCAGTTTCATGAAGGTTCTGAAGTTCAACAGAAAGATTCCCAATATAAACAAGAAACACATCAAAAGGAAATGCTGGCATACATATCTATGAAAATAAATGTAACAATAAAAGTGTTTGTTTGTTTACAGCATATCAACCATTCTAGGTCATTTAATGCTGAGAACACTCATTTTCAGTAAACGTTATTTTTTGTCCACACAAAAGTAAAAGAAATGTTACGCTGGTGCAAAAATAATGTCGTTTTTTGACATTCAACTTCAAAATCTCATAACTCCTTTCATAATAAACTTTATTAACCAAAATAAAAACATTAGAATTGATACATTTTTGCCAACAAGACACAAGTGCATTTATCCCATTAGCATAGAAATCTGGAGTTCTGGAAGCGATGAAGTCATTGAAGGTCAATTCAATATCATCTCAGTTTTTGAAGCATTTTTCGCACAGGATGTTGTCGAGATGCTTGAAAAAGTGATAATCGGTGGGTGAGAGGTCCAGTGAATATGGCAGATGGGGCAGAGTCTCATAGCCCAATTTATTCAGCTTCTGCAGGGTCAATTGAGCAACATTAGGGCGAGTGTTGTCATGGAGGAGAATTAGATCCTTCATATTAACCAATATTCGGCACATACGTTAGAGCTTCTGTTCCGTTTCATCTATATATTGGCAGTACTTCTCTGCCATAATCGTTTTGCCCAGATTCAAAAAGCTGTAATGGATGAAACTAGCCGCAACCACCACACTGTCACCATAACCTCTTTTTGGTGGAATTTTTTACTTTGGGACGTGTTGTGGAGCTTCTCTGGCATTCAACCGCTGTGCCGAATGTCGCCGATTGTTGTAGAGAATCCACTTCTCATCACATATCACAATCTGCTTGAGAAATGGGTTGTTATTGTTGTGCAAAAGGAGCATTGAAGACACCTCAAAACGACGATTCTTTTGATTTGCACAGAATATTTTATCCAACTTTTTTGACTTCCCTATTTGTTTTAAATGGCGAATGACTGTTGAGTTGTCAACCACAAATTCAACAGCAACTTCTTGTGTGGTGTTTCAAGGATCGGCTTCAATTAAGGCTTATATGTTTGCAATTGGTCCATCTTGCTTTAAAAAATGAATGAATAGACTAAAAACAGAAACGACTAACACGATTCGATAGAGCAAAAAACACACTTCAAAATGATATATAACATGGCTATATATATCAATCAATTAATTCAGAAATCTATATCTCCATAAATTTGAAAATGTGTGTAGATTCTAAGAATGTTCCCATTTGTCAACTCAATAATCAAAACTCATCCTAGGATAAAGAAACAGTACTGTTAAAAAGTACCAGGAACCTCCCAAAATAATTTATTTTCCATCTTGGTTCTAACACAAGATTTTGCAAAGTTCAAAATAGGAAAATAACCAAATTCTAGCTGTATTTACAAAAATATAAAACGGTAGCCATATTTTTTCCAATTTTAAGTCATAGCAACAAGAGACACCACATCTCTTTTTGCTATGGTAACGACTTAAAATGGATTTTTTGAAATTGAAAAAAGATTTCAAAAAGTAAAAAAAATGAAAACAATGCAATGAAAAACAAAAGAACAAAAAATGTTTTATTCCTTTATTTAAGGTTAGAGGGAAATCATTAAATAATTTTAATATTTTTTACTTTAAGTTAATTTCAAATTATATTTTTTTTTATAAAATTTAGAAAGTTAGATAAGTTTATCTTTTTTTTAAACTAAGTCTGTTTTAAAATGAGTTTTTTAATTAAAGTTTTAGGGTAATATTTCAAGCAATAGCAACATTTTTTAATCCTCCCTCATTAACTGCAAAGCAGTCTTTGGAAAAAAAAATGATCTGCTTCATATTTTTCTGAAAATAAAAACGATTTTTGTACAGTATGAAAAAATTTGTAGATAGTAAACTTTTTGTAATAGCCGATATACCATGAGGTGTTTGTTAATTTTTTTTGTCTATTCAGTGAGTGTTCAAATAATTCAGTGTTAGTAATCACTACACTTTGAACATTATAAAAATAAAAAGAGGCAAAATTTTATTTTAGATTTTTTCTTTCTTTCTTTCTTTCTTTTTCGCCTCTGTGTGTGTGTGTGTATGTGTGTGTGAGTGTGGTGTACAATTTCCCCTACCAAACACCTCCGTTAATTTTCGGTCTACAGACTTGAGATTTGATATAAGGGGGATTTAGGCATAAGTCAAGCTTTTTAATTGGTTTTTCACCAAAAATCTGGCTTCGAAGCAGTCAAAGTCTCTACACAACTACTTTGCCAATTTGGGGTCTAAAAAATTGAAATTTAACATTCCAGGTATTCAGAGATGGGTCAAACTTTTTATTTAGTTTTCAGGTTTATTTATCTACCAAGTGGTCAAAGTTCAAAAGATTTTACCTTTGCAGTCTATAACAAACTATTCTGCCAATATTGAGTCTAAACACTTGAAATTTGACATTAAGGGTATTCAGACATGTGGCAAGTTTTTTAATCCTTTTTTAGCAGGAAATTTAACTGCTAAAGGATCAAAATTAAGAGAGATTTGACCTTTGCCCACTGCCAATCATCCGAGCAACACTGGGCTAGTCATTTTATAATAGTTAGCACTATTTCATTACTGTTTTCCAATAACCAGACAAATGCAGCTCATAATTCTCATTGGAGAAAAACTATGAACAAGAAAACCTACAGTTTAGTAGCTGAAATAGTGTAGCTTTTCTAAGAGCACATAAATATGACTTACATCCAAATCACTGTTATGTGCTCAATCAGGTTATTATTGATTATATAATGGTAATTGCTATATTCTATTCTATTGTTCTCTGTGCTATAATCATATTATCTATTTCATCTCATTATAGATTCATGTAACAGTCTTTCATCTGAGTGAGTTGGAGGTTCTCGCTCAGAGTTTTGGAGTTGGTTCTATATTGCGTGCACAACTCAATAATATTGATATTGTTGAGTTATCAGGACTTACATGGGAAGGCTTTCATCGCAAATTCACTTCATCACAAGGTAAGAATATGTTTTATATTTCCTTGATAGACATCTGCATGTTTTTTGTTTCTTTTCCATAAGCTCAACAAAAACAAAAAAATAAAAATAGAATTAGTAAAAAGATAGGAGATTTTAAAAGGCGTTGGTGACGATGATTGCCAGTAAGAAGAAATGCAACTTACTAAAAATAGAATTATTACTATTGATATATATAAATATTTGCTTTTCTCTTCTTCATTATTATCTGTTAATGAAAATCAAACTACTGATTATATGATTTTTAGCTAAGATATTGACCATTATCTATCTACTACCGATCGATTGATTAATATCTCTTTCTTTCCCTCCCATATATATATATATATATATATATATATATAAACTCACATGCATGTAAGACTTCTAGTCTGTAGTTCATACTTTATTTTATTCAGTTTCAGTATGCATTTTATCATAGCAAGACAGTAACAATATATTGTACATTAGACCAAAAAATTTATATCCAAAATCTAGAAAAAATATTCAGATTAACAAATACCAATGTGACTAAATTAGTCACTTTATGTGAGGTTCTATATATGTAGATAGATAAATAGATTTACAGTAAATCAATGTAAAAAACTGCATATGTAAATAGATATTTAGTAATTAATTTAACCATAATGAATGAGAATTTTTAAAATAAACTCTTAAACTTTGAGCTTTCCATTTGTTTTAAAATAGTTCCATGTAAAAATAAATGTTATTTCAAATTTCCTTTGCAACATCTAAAATATTTTTATAGCATTGATTTCAT
>JAYKTE010071316.1:0-14363 GCA_036873565.1 Xipholeptos notoides
AGAAAGAGAGAGAGAGAGAAAGAAAGAGAGAGGGAGAAAGAGGGGGTGATAAATAAAATGGCAATGATAAAAACATTATAAAAACAATTGCCATCACTGCAAATAAGTTATGTACAAAAATAACTTTTTCGAAATTCATTAAAAAAAAACAAATCAGGATAGAAATCCAGTGCCCAATTTTCAATGAAAATATCATGTAAAAAAATTTTTTTGGACAAACCCTATTTTTGACTAATTTGTACAAAAATGTGATCATAAAATGGGGGGACCAGTTTACTATATACATACAATTGAAAAATGAACCCCCACAAATAAAAGTTCTTTTTATGTGTGTGGGGCCCTTTCTTATAAATTGTGAGTTAATATTGATACTAATGAAAGGTGAAAATATTTCTCTGAGGTAATTTGGCCATAAAAGGAAACTTTTACTGAAGTGACGCAGAGTTAGTCAGACTTTTTGGATTTCCAGTCCTACATATGGTTGCATTATAATTAACATTTTCTTGGTTTAAGAGATGTATAATCTACTTCGGGATAGTTGAAGGAGTATGTTCAGCAATATGTAATCCTGACCATTATCCCATTGCACAAACTACTGGCTGGGATTTGGATCCCAAGAAGCCAAATCCATTTCAAAAGATAGTAATCATACTGCAAGATAACTTTAGTTTACTTCTATTTTCTTAGGGTAGAAATGTATCACTCGTTTTGTCACACATTTTCTATGAGATCAATCCCTATTTGTTATTCTGCTTCTTCATCTTATGCATGGATTACTAGAAAAAACATGATCTTCATTGCTTCACATTATCATTATTAAATATATCCAATGTCTATGGCTAACTAACAACTCATGCAGAAAATGATTAAGAAAAAATTAGGTGTATGTTGATATTTCTCAGTTGAAATCAATATAATACAAATTATGTTTCTGTAAGTGCCAATTAGGATGTAATTTTATAAAGAACTTAATACTGTCTTTATAATTGGAGTAAAAGATTAAATGTGAAGACTGGCACTCTGTTAAAGTTCAGTGAAAACGGATCCCAATTATAACATTATAGATTTCCATAATTGACTTCCTGAAGAATGAAAACACTTAGCCAAAGTTACATATGCTCATTCTAAAGCATAAGATTTAGAAATGAGCTTATTATTGAGGTTTGATAAAACAGATCTCAGAAGGTCGAGTGTCAAGGTTTCTAAGAAAACTTATAGAATTAAAAGATTATAAAAATCCAATTCTTTAATTAACCTTTATGGTAATTAAAAGCGGCTAGACAAATGGCATCAGGGTTCTATGTAATTTCAACACTAGCCACTGTTATATAATATATACTTGGCAATGTGAAGTAAGACAATCTTTTTACTGACTATTTTGTTTAGACGAGTGGTTTTCCAAGTGTGTGGGGGTATTATGAACTTTCAGGAGGGCACTGGCCAGTAAACAGTCAGATAGCGGGGCGTTAAAATTGTGAAGGGGTGTTAATTAAGATGTCCTAAAGGTGCCAAGTATAAAGGGCAATGGAGAAAAATGGCAATTTTTTTGATAACTAATGACTTAAAATGATTAAAAAATTGATTTTAAGACCATTTTTGGGGGATTTAAGGGTGTAATCCCCTTTTAACATACCACCCTCAATATTTCAGGGGATTCTATTGTGCATGTGTTATGACATTCAATATTACCAATGTTCTGGCGTTTGTTGGAAGAAGGGGTGCAGGCAGTTTGGTCCAGCAGTGAAGGGGCGGTTTAGACCTTTTGATGCAACTACAGTAATTAAAGCTAGATTATTATTTATATTAATTATTAGTAACTGTCTTTATAATAATTAAATGAACATGTATTATTCATTCTGGATACATGTCATTAAACTCAAAACTATAGCCAATATTAACATATAGTCTATAAATAGGTTTACTTATGTGTTCAACATATTTGGAATCAGAGGCTGACTGAGAGTATTAGGGGGGCCTCGGACAGAAAATGCAATGGGCCCCCATTCCTAATTTTCTTGCAGTCTAGCTTGAAAACAGGTTTGAACTTTCTGAGTATAACTAATCCCAAATATAATAAATAAACAGCGACATTTTTTTATTACATTCATTCATAAGGTTTCTTTGTTTTCTTTTTTTTTCTTTATTTTTCTTTCTTTCATTCTTCACAAATTTAGTTTGATTGCTAACAAAGATACTTTTTTTGTCCAAATTTTTATTTTTGCACAGTCACGGATCTGTCCATACTTTTGTCTAGTAGTCCGAGTCTGAACGCCTATGAGAAACGCACACTATGATGTGCAGCTTCACACTAGCCTGGGCCCCCTTGCAGTGTCAAGCCATCAAACCAGGTCCGATTGGATTGATAGCTCAGCCCACCCCTGTTTTGGAATTCAGACAAAGTAGAATAATACAATTATAGTGGAATCCAAAATAATAAGTTTAGCAAATAGTTTTATACATATAAAACATAGTTGTATGTAAGTATGTCTGCATAGTTTTACATCTAATATTGATGCAATTTTTAATCTTATTTTTAATGTAAAGACATTATTAATTTTTTTTAATTCTATTTACAAAAAAGGTTTTCCATAAAGGCAACTCAATAAAGAATTAAGATATTTATTTTGGAGTTTGTGCAAATTTAATTCATAGTAAAAGAATCCACCACATATGTAGGCCTATATTTCCATTTTAATATATCTAAATTTTGTATATTTCCCTTTTCATTCATTTTGGCATTAGTCATTTGTATGAATGAGATCTGATGATTAATGCTATTCAAGGTTATGAAACAAATCTGAAAAAGGAAAAAACCCTGAAAAATACTAGGTACCCACACTGATATTATATAAGCTTTAATTCTTGCACCTTTGATCATGAAAATTGAAAGATACTTATATCAGTATATTTCAAATTCTAATGAATACTCACTGAATACCAATATTTTAGAAGAGGTAAATATATCCAAGCAAAATCATCAGCAGCATGGCTTCTATTTGGCCTCATTCTCACTTGAATTTGGAGTTTGAAAGCCTACATGCTGATTTGTATTTTTAAGTTAGTGCTTCTTTTCTGATATTGTGGTTATTCTGACATGAGACTTTGAAACTTCCAAATAATCTAGCAATTGAGACAAATGCCCACATACATCTAGATTCTTGAAGTATATATTTTGTATCTATTTATGGCTTCATTACATTCTGTTATTTATATTTGCTTTCATGTTAAGCAGGCAGATCTCTGAGTAAATTGCTTAATGATGGTTTTGATGGTTATTTCATTTGTTCCAAGAATAATGCAGAAATATCATGAAATGCATCAGAGTAATTGTTGTTATCTGAATAGAAAATTTATGTAACCAGTAATCTGATTCGTTCAGATATTGATTTTTAAATTTTTAGAATAGCTTTATGATTCCATTGGTTATATCTTATATGAGATTCTCATTTAAGGAACAATTTAAGACTGTTTTTTTAATTTCACTTAATGAACAGTTTTAATGAAAGAAATATAGTTTTCCCAAACAAACAGTGAATAATCATCATATGATACTGTCGTTGATACCAAACTGTACTTGCTGTTCCCTTAAATTCATTAGCAGTTGGTGGGGGTTAGAGCTGCTGCTTGGGTTACAGCTGGTTCTTCATATAAATTTATGCTCTGGAAGGAATGGCATGCATACCATGGTATCCAACTTGGGTATTTCATTGTTAATGGTCAATGCCAACTGAGAGAGATTAAAAGTTTCAAGTTAATTGGAGTGTATTGAGTGTTTTGAATTTTAATAGAATTGTGTGTTTAGGGATGAAAATGCATGCCGACTTTTAAAAAAAATAGAGAAAATCTTCCTTGAATATAATATCTTTATTAATGAAAATATGTAAACTAAAAATCCATCATTGAAAAATTAGAATATTGTTTTTTTTAATAATGCAAAATGAAGAAATATATTAAAAATATACCGGATGTTTAAATTATCTATATACCAAATTATCAGATAAATAAAACTATCAATATGTTTAAAATCACAAAAATAAAATAAGTAAGACTATTTTGAACCTGAAAAAATGTTTATTTAATAGCGTTTCTTTAGAGTTTTGTCAATCATGAAAGCTTTGTTTATTCCACTGAATGTTGTATTAAATTACTTTAAGATCCAATTACATATCTTTTTAGATTTTATTTATTATTCATATCACTTATCTTTTCCAACAAAATGCTAATGTTCCTTTTCTTTTATATGCAATACAAAAAATAAGTTCTTGTAAGTAGTGCAAAGCCAAAACATAGCCAATGCAATGTGGCAGCCCCACTTTCATTTTGCTGATATCTTGAGTTTCAATCTGTAAAGCAATCATTAAAATCAGTTATTCATTTCTGCTTTGCTATCTGGATTGTATGTTTTACTTTTAAACCTCAAAGATTCAATTCGCTTTTTGACTTGGCATAAGTGTTTTGCTTTTAGGAAATCTTGAGTAGATTCTTCTATGCTGTGGATGCAGGGAAAATTGGAACTCAATTCACTGGTTTATTCTTTGCTATTGGCAATCAGTTTATCTGTTTTGCTGTTTTTTTAGGGGAATTGTCTTTCAAAACTTTTCTTAATTTTTGTTTTCAATTGAGAAAAAGTTCATGCTCATGGAAGTTGCTCTTAAGTTTTGTCTCAAACTTACAGTGCAAGGTTTGTGCAGATTAAGGGGTTTATATTCTGTATTTAAAAAGCATATTTTTCACCTAAACAGTTGTATTTAAAAAAAAAATTATTTGAAAAATGTATGATGACTAGTAGATGCTTAGAAAATTATTTTTTTAAATACAATTGGAAAGAATCAGTTGAGAATGCTAATTTCTAAAATATAAAACTATGATTGAGATTCTAAACGCTTTTCTTCATTGTGATTTTTCCTGCTTCTCAATCTGATACATTTGATCTGATCATTTTCTGATTATTCATAGGAGAATGCATTATGGAACACAAAAAAATGATCCAATGATGAAACAAAACGAGAATTATTGATTTTTGAGATAAGGTGTCACTACTGTTCACAAGTCTTTTTTAAATTTGAATGTTTTATTAGTTTCATTTTTAATATTGTTCAGAGTAATTTTTTTATATTGTTTTATAAACAATGTTAATAAAAAGAGGTATGAAGATCATTTAAATTTTAACAATGAATAAATTATTTTTACAAATTTAAATTCTGTGAAAATCTGCACAATAATTTATTTAATTATTTTTATTTATGTTCTTTTGATTGATTATTAATGGATAAAGCTTTGAAAAACTCTCTGGGAAATAATTTGTGTGTGATTTGATAGGTAGATAGGTAGAGAGATATATAGATAGATGGGTGAAAGTAAACTAGTAATATTGTAATTATGATGTCATATCCTGTCCATTTATTGTGAGTGGAATGGCAAGCAAATAGTCTGCAATTGATTAACACTGAAAATCTGTGTTAGAAATATAGAATTGTCAGAAACTTTTAATTTTCATCTATCTATCAAACAAAATGTTGTTAACTAGTGGTTTGAAGTTGATTAAATCCATATACAAATAAATAGAAATTGTTTACAAAAAATAATGCTTAGACACACAAAATAATGTTAATAAATCTAGCAGTTAATATAGTAATTTTGAAATGTAAGTAGTTCATCAATCATAATTATATTAACTAGACTAATTTAACTGATTATTTTCTCTAAAGCATTATTTTGAGTAAATGTCAATTTTGGCCTTTGCTAAAATGATCTTTTAAAATCCTGAAGTTAGGGGTAGAGTAAAAAACATATGACATAATAGAATAAAAAAGAAACACTATATCTCCAATTTTTCTTCAATCAAAAATCTATTTCATAATAAATATTTTCTAGTCCTTATAAAATACTAACAGAGATACCCCATTTTGGCTCAATGACTTTTTATGTTTAACAAAATCAATATTCAAAATAAATTAGACCAGTATAATAACCGATAACCATGCTTAGAACAGTATATAAATCTTGCTAAATACATTTCCATTATCTTAAACAATAGTAGACTCCATTTGGGATTAGATTTAAATGAATTACTATTAATAAAAAACATTCAATTGGAATCTCATAACAGCTTGAATAGGAATTTAATTTTTATGAAGTATTTTTTTTAAAGAATTGTTTCCTATTTTTTTAATATTTTTTCATCCCATGAATCAAAAAGATCATATTCAAAAACATAATATTTCATTACTGTTGTTTAACTATCTTTTATAACCAAAATTAATGTGAAAGAACATTCATGACTTGTATACTTCTTAAGAAGGGCTGGGACAATATTCCTTTATTAAATAATATTCTTGTCATTACTTGCCTCTTTTGCAATTATACCATTTATTTTAATTCTGTAGTTATTTGTAGGGGCCCAAGAAATAACCACAGAATTAAAAGAAATCATGAAATCGCATAACAGTCAAATAACAACAACAATATTCTTTAATAAAAGATTATTGTCTCAGCTCTACTTTATTTTTGAATGGTGTAAAATATTTAGTTCATATCATTACTGAATATTTTTATTCAGTTGTGAATCTGATCAGAAAAAATTTGTGATTTATAAGAATTCTAAATCTCTATAAGATCAAAAAACACTGAAAAATGAACAATTAGCTAAAAGGCAAAAAATATAATCTTTTGTGTTTGATATATGGATTTCTATAGTTTAAATGTATTTTATAAATTTGTAAAAAAGTTATTGATTATTTACTATTCATAAGGTTGTTAGAAATAGTTTTATTATATGAAAAATATGTTTTACACAAAATATGTATTTTCTAACCTTATTCTAATTTTAAAAGTTCTAGATCTGATACATTACAGATTCATCTACTTTGATAGACTGGCTCATTTTTAAACTCAGCAAAAGATTCTATGTATGAAATAAAGTTTACATGTTTAAAATCAGAAGCAAAGAATATGTTGCCATTCTATAAATGACTTTTCTTTGAAGAGTTTTTACTTTCATTGTCTTGTAATCTGATTGTATGTTTAGTGATCAAGCAAACTTCCTTATGATTGATAGCTATTCAATTCCAATGATATATGCCTCTAACCTTTGACCTTAAAAATGTGACTGGTTTCTAAGGTTACTAGTCATCACTGATTGAAAGGCAATAGCCCTAACTGATAAAACGCAATTTAGTAATCAGACGTTTTTTCTCTATTCTTAGATTCTTTTTTTTTTTCATTGTTTGATAAAAGAGTTTGTCCAAAGTTGAAGTGCTCTGAGTTTCATATAATGTCAGTATTTCTATGAATAATGAGTTGCAAAAAAGTATTGATATTTTCAAATAAGAAATTAGTATGAGAAATAAACACAATGTCAGAGATAAGAATGAAAAACTTAAGAAAAGTTATTGGAGACAGTTACTTATTTTCTCTTGTTAAATATAATAGATTGTTTTAATGGTACTGAATTAGATTTTCTACTAATTTTTATTGAGCTTAAAGAGGTGGAGCACATAAGTTTTTAGCTTCATAGATGATAGACATATAATAATGGATTGAAATAAACTGTTCATTCTGAAGATTTTTCTTTATTTATATGGTGTTACCTTTGAAGATGCTATTTTTGATAAGTTGATTAAAGTATAAAAGCTATATTCTAAAAGTATTAATTGGACTATTTTTCTCAACCGTAATATTTTCTTTCTCAAAAACCATCTCAAGGATTTCAAAAAATAATATAAGAGATGTAGTTAGCAATCTGTTGTGGCCTTAAGAAAGGGTCACAAAAATGACACAAATTTGATATAGAACAGGTATATTGATCAAAAAGGTAGAATACAGGGCCTACTTGTAGGTTATTCTGATTGGTATCATTAGTATAACATGTCACAATATCCCCCTATAGAGTATTAGTCTCCTCTCATTATATTACATATAGTAATGTAAAGAGCTCATTATGAGTGAATGGTTAAGTCTCCCCCACAACACAAACATTTAGTTCTCACAGATTCATAAAATGAAAGCCATGGCAACATACTTTCTTTGTGAAATATGTTGCTTATTTTATTTCTATTTTTGATTTGAAATTAAGGGACAGTCATGAAAGTCTGTGTGGTTTAAAATTCTGTATCTTAACATAAAACTTGCTCAAAAAATAATCATCTGATCATTAGAATCACTAACTTTCTTTAAACACTAATGAAAATTAATTGCTAATTAGATTTGCTATTATTTCATTAATTGAAGCTAGATTTGTGTGTTTGTCATAAAGAATTTATATTTACCAGGCACGTGTGGTTGAAAATAATTTAAGAAAATGGAAATAAAAATGAACAAAAATATGAAACCAAAACTTATTCTAACGAGAAATGGAAATAATGATCAGTTATTTACTCCAAAATGGTGTGTTTATATTTACATAAAATATTAAAACAGAAATTCTTGATAACAAAGTCATATCATTGACTTTCTATTTTCAAGTAAAAGTAACTAAATCAAAACTGGTTGAGAGTACTATCATTATATTTTAATTTAGGTTTTGAATATATATAAATTTACTTAATTTTAGTTATTCACAAGTATTTTAATAACTTTTATGTTTATTCAAAATTATTCCTTATAAAATATATGGAATGATATCATGGAATTAAAAATAAATAACCGAAGAGATAAAATTTGTTTATCGAAACAGCTTTTTTCAAAATTGGTGATACCATGAATATTTAGGGTTTTATAATTACATGTGTCTATAGGATTTAACATTATGCTTACTATTTTGAGTTTGCAAGAACATAAAAATGTACTGCTTTTCAGGTTTACATTGATATAGAAATTTAGTTCTTTATTAAATTTTTTTACAAGGCGATCAATGGCATATTTTATCATTGTTAAATTTTATGAAACTAATCTGTAAATGAAATATATTTGTCTACTTTTGCCTTAAAGAAATGTATTCATATGATTTACTAAAGTAAGATTTATAAATCACTTCAATGTGTGCCTTTTTTTTCACTGTATTTTTATACATATTTTCATGTTTTTTATTGTTTAAAAGGACCCAGTTTCAGTTTAATCAATCTAAATATCATACCTTTGTTTTTTCATGAGAAGTAATTTCTAATCTTCAGTCCTGAATATCAAACAATTTCTAAACAGTAAAATGCATAAAGTTATGATTTTAAAAAATAGGATGCAATATGATTGGTGCTATAATAGATATATGAGCATTTATGTTTGTTGTATTTGAAAGTTGGTGGAGCAATAACATAACACAGAACTGGTTCAATAAAATATATATTAAAACAAAAGAAAACTGAATGACGAAATAGTTGTGAGATGTTCCTTCTCATAAACTTGGGAGAAATTTGATGTTGCAGCCTTACTCCACAACTGCTGATCCCAATCTTTGCAGAGCAGAACTTGGCAGGAATGAGTCACGTGGAGAATATGAGGGTTGATACACCAACAATGTTTTAATTGTATAGAGAAAGCATAGAAAATAGTATCTTTTGGTTACTCCAACTTTTCTTTATATTTCTATTTTTATATGCCTAACATTTCAGCTGATAAGCTCTTTGGCCTTCTTCAAATGTTACTTTTGAAATTTGAAAAATGTTTATCAAACTTGTATCTGCTGAATTAATAAAATGGTCTTGATTAATATCGTCTCTAGGGTTTTTTCGCAGGCTTTTATAGACTCAGAGACTACGAGTGCACAGTCAATTTTAGACCCATCGGGCCATTTTAGTTAGGGTTGACTGTGTTCTGCGCTATGAAACTCGCAGTTTTGCTTTTAACCCGGTGTTTTCCAGGTGTTTCTCATTCTTTGCATACCCATTTCGTTTTTAATGAGTTTTTAACAAAATTCGACCAAACTTCGGATCTATGGTTTTGATGCAACTCTTTTTTGCATGACGCCAGCACTATGAAAAAATTAGCGTTGTTTACCCGATTTTTTGCATCTATGGGTTGTGTTTGACCAATTTGGTTGAAATTTCACCCACAGAAACTAATCTGTAAATGGTCTATGAAATTCATGAACGATGACTGCACTTTTCCTATTCTATACATAACATGCATATAATTTAGATATACATGTTGCCACTTGTGAATTAAAATTAGAATACATTTTATAACTGATCAATTGTAGCAGAATTCTTGATTAGAATGATATTAATAGATTATGATGAATGAGGAAACGATTGCAGTGTGTATATTTCAATGAACAAAAAAACAAAAGGAAGGCAATGACAAATTAATGGAAACTGATTGCACTTGTATTGAATCTATTAATAGTGAAGAGCTTTAAAAGATGCCAAGTCTTAAAGTACTTTTTTAAAAGAATTACTTAGGCTGTGTTTTTCCTTTAAGATATATATTGTACTTGAAGCATTCTTTGTAAAAATCCATATCTTCTGATCTCTGTTTTTTTAAAAGATAGCCAACTGACTACCATGCATAAGATTGCCAACAAAAAGCACTTGAATATCTTTTCACTTACTTTACTCAAAGCTCATACCAGTCATTTTAGAGTATATCATTTGTTAAAAATACCCTCTGGATAAATCATTTGAATATATCTTATAATTGTATTTGTTGCTTCATTAGCATGTCCATTACTACCTGGTTATCCCTTAGCAAGTAATGAAGCATTGTATCTGATTTCTGAATATTTTATATATCTACAAATACTCCATTAGTATCCTGCATTATTTATTAATGGTGCACAGAACAAATTCCTTCAAATAACAAAAAATTGAGCTATGTTTTATTCGTCTTATATTCTTAAAATATTAACATAGATATTCTATCAAAGATATAAGGCTGTGATTGATAATGTTTTTTATTATGTTATTTTATTTTTTGATAAATAGATGCAAAACTAACTATTTGATAATTTTGATTGGAATTTTGCATGCCAAAGAAAATTAATCCAAGAAATATTCACTTACTTTTCTGAAAATTACCAGAATTCAGAATAGAAATCTCTTATAATTTTATCTATTAGCATAATATATATAAAAAAGATATGTGATATTTTTGTAAAAGAAATACTAATATATGATGACAATTAATAATACCTAGTGATATATTTTGACCCCACAAAATTTAATCTTTTCGGTTAGATATATTATGTTTAATGACTTGTTATGTATTTCTTTATATGTGTTGTGGTGACATACCCTGTTATCCCTTAATATGGACTCATCTATTCTGTATATATTCAGCGAGCCTGACTTGCTCACCAAGAAATAACGCGATGTGACTAGAGGACTCCAGGCCATTTGCACAGCCAACTGAAACACTACTAACTATTATTTCTCTCAGTTGCTATAAATTACTGTTATACTTTTCACCCAGTTGTCATATTCATTTCTTCATCTATTATTAGTACACAGCAATATGAATTCTTTAATTTATTTTCATTCTCACAAATGCTTATTAACTTTCTATAATTCATCGAACTTTGTCTTATATATGTTTATATTTTTAAAAAAATGAATAAAATCTCGAAAAAAATCCCAATTTACACCCTTAATTTCAGATGTCTCTTCAAAGAAGTGTTTATCTTTCATATTTTATAAAGATAATTCAAAACCTAAATAATTTTTGTATTTAGTGATAACTAAATGCCAATTAATTAAGAAATCTGATTAAGATTAAAATTTCATATGAACATGTTTGATACCCCTTAGAATAAATAGAATGGCTAAAGACTCAATATACCCTATTACATAATAAACCAAAAATATTGCAACAACGTTAAACTTTAGCTAATGTGTGTTTAAAATAGAAAATAAAAAAATGCAAAACAAATACAAACACTCTGGGAGTTCTCTAGAGAATTGTCAATATAAATGTTTACTCATCCTTCTCATTTATTATGATTTTACTGCTTTTACTAAATACAGTTTTGATAATTGCTGTTTAAAACACTTTTATTTTCTGAAATCATCTGGTATTCATATTATTAATTATATTTATAAAATACATAAATAACTTTTACATTTTAGTTTATTTCCATGATGCTTTTTTTCTGAAAAAATTATTACATCTTAGAGAATAAGGCATTGTTTTATTGAGCAAACTAAAAGCCTGGGTTTTGAGATGATTTTCACTTGTCATTTAATTTAAACTATTCAGCCATCTGTAAAAACTGTTACTGGATTCAATAAATAAATATGTGAAAAAGAAGCAGCAGGTGGACAAATACAGAAAAACAGCTTAAGTCAGATAAAAAAACTGACAGCTCTAAAAATGGTCATAGACAATTTACTAGCTTTTCAAGAGGATATTCTCCCTATCCATTCATTAATATTTCAGATTCTTCAAAAATAAATTTTTGTAACATTCCCAAAAAGATCAAATTGATCTCTCTATATAGATAAAACTCCCTCCTATTGATTTTGATTTATGAGTGTCATCAGACCATGTATGGTTGTCAGACGGGCTACACAGAGATTTGTTTCTGGTGAAGGCTTGTATAGAACCATCAATACTTCTTGGTATTGCTGATAACACACAGTCAATGCAAGACATGCCACGGACTATATGAACAACAGACCTCAGGTTTTACTTCAGAGTTTTCCTTCTCCTAGATACCTGTCTTACCAAAGACTAATGATGCATCTACCCAGTGGTTTTAATTGCATCCCAGACACTAAGCTGGGTATTTCCACGTCCCAGTGCAAGATAAGGTACCTGTTATTCATTAATGGTCATCCATATAAGTACTGACCAGACTGAACATTGCTTAACTTCGATGATCTTACGGTGTCTCGAACGTGACTTGACCTTAAAAGTAAATAAATAAATCTATATACATATAAAAGAGAAATTGTCTCTGTGTGCGTGTGTGTGTACATTTACCTACCAAACTTCTCCGTCAATTTTCGGCCTACAGACTTGAGATTTGACATTAGTGGTATTCAGACATGGGAAAAACTTTTAAAATCGGTTTTAGTCCAGAAATGTTCCCGGTATGGGGTCAAAGTTAAAAGATTTGACCTTTGCACTTCCTACCATACTACTCTGCCAATTTTGGCCTAAACACTTGAAATTTTAGATATAGGTTACTTGGACCTGGGGAAACTCTTTAATTGGCTTTGAGCCAGAAAAATAACCGTAAGGGGTCAAAATTAGGGTCAAAGCTAAAGAAACAAACTACTTTTGGGTCTAAACCTAGGAATTTGACTTAAAGGTTAATAAGATATAGGGATAAGCTTTTTAATCAGTTTTCGGATGGAAATTTAGCTGGTAAGGGGTCGAAGGTTAAAGCACCCGGGCAACCCCGGGTTAATCTGCTAGTAAATAAATGAAATGAGGCACAAGGGACACAACTCTTTGTATATAAAGTTATGTCCCTTGAGTTTATATAAAAACCATTTCAGTATTTAAGTTGTAGATTAAGATTTGAATAATGCATTAATTGATGTAAATGAATTTTTATTGGGAAAAGTTATGGAAAAATTCCTCATGATTTTATAGAAGATATTTTAAAAAATCTCCCCACCACTTTTACAGGATAATAAAAGGGATTATTGTCTGGTGACGATACAGCTGAAATGGTTTAAGATTGAAATAAGAAATGTATTATCCCTTTGGAACCTGAATGGCCGATATATCGGCCCTGTTGACCTAGGGCAAAAAACGACAGAGGCCGATATTTCGCCCCTCCATGGTCCTCTAATAGAACACCATCATCATCATCTCCTCTTCATCCCTTCTTGGTGGGACATAAGGCTTCCACAATCCATTTTCGGGTCTACTGTGAGGTCCATAGTAGTATTTTGGCAATTTTGCTTCGTAGAAGTTTCCGTAACTGTTACTGTTTTTGCAGAGTGGGGTTGTTGGCCCGGCGCCCAACCCCCAACCTGGAGGACCAGGTGCTGATTTTTGTCCCGCCTCTACCTGGAATACCTGCCCGCCATGGTTGAACCTGCTGGGGAAAAAGTCCCCACCGGTATAGCTATCCAGGTCACAGAGACAGGCAAGGTTCCCCACCACGATAAGGTAACAGTACAAGGGGAACCCTCTAATATAATAGAACGGTTCTGATTAACTTGTTAGCAGTTTTGCTAAGTCAGGGTCGGGGTCTTAAGGGTTAATGCAACTAGATTTTGCTTGCTAAAAGTTATGGAAATTTTTTTAATGATTTTATAGACGATATTTTCAAAAATCTCCTCACCACTTTTACAGGCTAATAAAGAGTGATTTTTTTTTGTCTGATGACAAGACAGCCCATTGATAAAAGTTACGAACATTTTTCTTATGATTTTAAACACAACTAGACAACCCGTGACCCATTGTTTTATGTATTGTTTTTCACCCTTATTACAGAAATCTACAGGGTTGTCATACCAGCCCAACACAAATTATTG
>JAYKTE010071427.1:0-14363 GCA_036873565.1 Xipholeptos notoides
TTTCTTGAACTAAACAGCTTTTAAGCTGCCAGGGTATGGAATTACCCCAGGTATGTAATTGCCCCAGGTTACCCTACCCTTATTCAGCAAGTTGAATTTTATTAGGAAAATAAAATTCTTGTTGAAATTATGAACAGAAATCCAAGATCAATTCTTAATGTGCCTTGTGATGAATGATCCAACTATTTTTAGTGTTTGCCTTCTCCTAGATGTAACATTAGCCACTAAATGTAAGTTGCATCTAAATATATTTTAGAATCATTGTTCTTCAATTAAATGAATTTACTCTTTCAAGTTAATGAACCCCATCAGCTTGAAGCAAAAAAAAAAGTGAACATAATTGTTCAACCAAAGTTTGATCTTGAGTATATAGTTCAAATTTTGTCATACAAATTAGTTTTACAATCTGGAATTGGGAAATGTCATGAATAATTCAGTAACTTTGGGGACATTTTGCTTTATCTTAAAAAAACAAATTAATAAACTTTTTTACTGTTAGAATCCATATGGTTAAGAATAGAGTAGAATTCCAAATGACAAAAGAAGCAAATTATGTGAATCAATTGGATATCTAACATTAAAATTTTGATTATGATTGAAATGAAGAAATAAATAAGTGGAGCGAGAGAGAGAAGTGAAAAACAGAAAAAGAATCAGAATATATATATATATGTATATATATATATATATATATATTATATTGTTTTGTCATAGTTTAATTCTTTTTCTTGTTTTGTCATTTAATCGGCTCACAGGATATTTGATCAAAAATCAGATGAGGTCAATGCATTTGTAAAACTCGGTTGCAAAAGAAATTTACATATTAAATATGATTGTCTCTATTTCAATCCTTCACTTATAGTCAGGAATAGCATGTCCAAACAGAATTTTGATACAATCTTATTAATACTATTCATAAGGGAAAGTATTAAAAATATGAATAGACATAATTAAAGATTATTATCTTTTCTAGAATCTTTTTTAATATCTTTTCTTTTTTTTTTTTTTTTAGTAGAGTAATTCGATGAAGTTAGTAATGAACATTTATACTAATTTCATAATGCAAAGGAAATCATTGATTTAATGAGAATTTTAGTTTGACTAAGAAATTTATGTTCAAAGTTTACCCTAAAGTTTTTATACGCTGTAGAATCCACATCAACAACCAGGCTGTCAAAGGTAATCTTATGGAATTATGATACAATGTGGGGGACACTCAGATCCTGGGTTGGGTAATTCCTATTGCTGAACAGGATCTGGCGAGATCTAGCAAGTTTTGGGCTAGCTTATATAACTCTCTCTTTTTTATCACTCTCTTTCTCTGACAGGTTGTTGCCTGGTGACACTGCTTTTGCAGCAGCTCCTGTAGTTAAGGTTACAATTCTGAGAATTTGAAAATTAATAAACATTTTTTCAGGGCACATTGTAAGTGCCCGATCATGAAAGTAGTTTGTAAAATGCACCTGCTGCATCAAAAATGGTGAGCAGCTTTTCTCATTTTTGGCTATATCTAAAAGAGTTGCACAGACAATGCTGGGATATGCTGCTTGTACATACATACATGCATATATATATATATATATATATGCGCGTATGTGTGTGTTTGTATGTGGATATATCTGAGTATCAGTGAAGATCTACAGAAACAATGACAGATATCATTTTGAGAAAAAGAAACTGGGATGGGCTGTGAGTAACGTGATAACACAAATAAAGAAGTTCTATTCATTTCAAATGATTACTTATCTTATTGGAAGATACAAAGAATGAAACTAAAATAGATTATATCACTAATAAAACAATATAAACCACAATATAATAAAATCTATTGATAATAGACAAGGAACTTTTAATATCGTATTTGTTACCAAATAACGTTGATTATCTCATTTATCATTCAAATTACTTTTTGATAATCTTTCCAAAAACTAAAAGGCATCCTATAAGCAATTATTCTTAAAAGTAATGATTCTGTATCAGTGGAAGAAGACCTCAATGACTTATTGTAAACTAAACTAGTTTTCCTCAACACTGTCTCAATCTAATTATACCAAATTCTACTAAAAATTATTCTTCGAAATTTGTATGAGGGTGGTTCCAAAAGTAATGATTCCTATTTTTTTTATTCCTCCTGAATGGATCAGAGGTGATTGCAAATTGCATTGTTATAATGACTGAACTTATACATTAATGATCTGAAAATTTCATCTCTATATTAAAGATATTGATGGTGTGAGACTCTAAGAATGAAACCTCTGCATCAGTAGCAGAGATGCATCATTGAATGCTTCTATGCAGAAAAAATTGAACCTATCAATATTCACCAGCACCTGCTGAACTTTTGCAAAGTTGATGCCAGCACAGTTATGAGATGGGTTCATCGATTTTAGAGTGGTGACAGAGATATGAATGACAAAGCGTGCTCTGGACATGAAAATGGACCACTTCATTCATTACTAGCAAAAGTGTATTCTTTAGTAGTAGTAGTATTAGAATTAGTAATATCCAACAAATTACAGGAATAGGTCACGTCATAAAATCATTTTTAATTCATTTCTACAATAAATTGCTTTAATATTGACACCTGTGTTTTGAATGTGACATTAAACTGTATCTGTATCCTGAGAAAGAGGTTCTTATTATCTTTGTCTATATCCTAGCCATGATGTTTAACTGAATCAAGAATAAAATATCTGGAAGGTTGGATATTTTTCTAGAAACTGTTTGTCTAGTATCCTTTTTTTACTAAGAGTAATTACTTTATCTTCATAATGTTTTCTTAAAGCTTTATCAGCATTAGATAAGCTACTAAAAATGATACACTGCTATAAAAATAAGCTACCAAAGCTGATATACTGTGGTGCCAAAAACTAACCCAATTATTCTTCTAACAAAATCACTTCCAATTAATTTTCAAACTCAAACAATTACATTATTCACAATAGCTAAACATATTCTGAGAATAAAAATCATGTAATGAATGTCTGTAGAGAGAAACTTCAGCTTTCGCAAAGAAACAAAAATATTTCCTAAAGCCACAAGACATGTCTATACTTACCTCCCTCTCACCCTCTGTCTGCCTCAGAACACAAAGTCCAGTGTCTTCTGAAATTCAGGTTAAAGAAAGAGTCCATTATTTGTCAAGTTCTGAAGAGAAACAAATACGATTAATATAAACTAATCGACAAATGCAAATTAGGCATCTTGTTTGAAGTGGCCCTTGTGTAAAGTTTGCATTATCATAATATCAGTTTATAGGGCTTCCTTTGAAATGTCAGTATAATAATATTAAAAGGTCCTTGGTAAAAGAAATAAAAGGTCATGGTGAACAATAATAACTTTCCACTTTTGGACAATTCTCTTTGTTGCAAGTTTAATTAATGCTAAAACATGAAGTCTCAACTGTTTGGTATAGGTTTTGAAGAATTCTCTTTGTTTGGGGATTTTATATTTGTTTTTTTTGTTTGTTATGGGCTTATCTTTCAACAAATTTAGGTCTGGACATTATTTTTCCTCAAACAAAATAAAGTTAATGACCTTTCCAATGAGTTATCAGCTTATTCTTAAAAATAGCCTTATTTACAAATATTCATTCTTGAAAATTAAAATTTTATATCTACACAGGACCTTCATAATCTGAATATGTTCTAAGAATTTTCCCGAACATTACCCCTTTTCCGGTTACTAAATTAGAAAAAAAGATGTTGCAAGAAACAAACAAACACTGTCAAAAGAGACAGGAAAGAGTCCTCTTCTCTCTTTTATCTCGTTTTTGGCAAATAAAATGTATGTTGCTTTTTTATTTTATGGTAGTAGTATCCACCAATTTAGAAGAAAAGGTCACATAGTAAAATCATTTACTCTGCACTTGAATCATATCCAATATTTGTATTTGTAATTATTGAATCAAGTCAATTGTTGAATTCATTTAAACCTGGCCTTGTACAGGGCTAAGCAACATTGTGGCTCCTCTGCAGAATACGCCTCTACCCACAAAATGCAACTTTTACCCCCAACATACTGAATGTTTCTATCAAAGATTATACGTATATATATATATATATATATATATATATATATTTATTTATTTATTTAAAGAGGGAGAGAGATGAGTTGATATATTTATTAACATAAAAGCATGATAATAGTTTTTCAGTTAATGCTGATAATTGTTTTGTTTATTTTTTTTTTCATTGCTATAGATCTGCAATAAAATGAAATAAAATGTGCTTTGGTCCCCCGCCTCCCGACAACATTATACTTACCATAATAAAAGGTTTATATTCATATAATTTGGTTTTTATTCTCTCTTTGCAAGTGACTGAAATATTATAATATATACATCTTCAGCATGTATCGAATACTTATTTATATATATATATATAATGATCAGTGTTTACTTTGAATCAACAACCTTTGTTTACTTTTGGTCTGATGATCGCGAAATTGATAGTCACCAAAGGCTGTTGATTCTGTGTCCATGCTGATCAACTACACATTTTATTATTAATATTGAGTATTTTAACTATAAATATAGTTAATAATTTGTATAAATTAACATAAATATATATATATATAGAGAGAGAGAGAGAAAGTGTCTATTTTGCCAAGTGATTAAAGCATATGTATGGACATTATGAAAAACTTTGTGCTGTACCTTGATAAATGATAAGAAACAATAAAACTGCAAACACATCTTTTAATATGAAGATTAAAAAAGTAGAAGCTGTGTATTTTTATATGATCAGAATAAATGAGTTAAGTTTGTTTCAACACTGATGCAAAAATACGAAAGGAAACTGGTCTTAATTTTCCAGATAGGGTTTGCTTATTACCATTATTTAAATTAATCAGATTCCTGTTCTCTTTTTTATTGTTATATTCACAACATTTTTATTCATGTGCCTTTTAACTTGTTTTCAGGTATTACACTCAAGAACATTCATATTTAAATAAATACCCTTGGGAAAGGTATGCATCCCCGAATTCCCTCCAGCTATGGATTAGATACCGCATATTGTGTTATTCAAAAACTAAGTGTGGCCAAAAGAACGTTTATCAAAAAATGATTGTTCTCGGCATTAAATAACATAAAGTTGATAAGCTGTAAAACAAAACAAAACAAAACAAACACTTGAGAACTTTTCTTTAAAACTTAAGAGCTCTCTCTCAACCAAATATTTTATTCAATCCAGAAATTAAATTTGCAGGTTAAAGGAATACCTGAAGAAGACTAAAGAACACATTGGATGATACATTGTAATTATAACAACAAAAATAAAAATAGAAATCGGAAAAATTTAATTAATGAAGGTTTTTTTAAAACTTTGGAGCTGTGCTTTTTTGAGGGAGTAAAGCATAGTACAATAGGCATTAATTTGATCATAAATACAATCTCTAGAATAAAGAAGAAAAACCAAAAGCCTCTCATATTTAAACATGATGTTGTAGATATAATTGATGAGTTATTTTATAAGTTTGTTTACTACTAAATAGGAAAAGTACAGTTTATTCAAAGATAATACCTCTTTTTGTAGACATTTTTATTTATTTTGATTTGGTTGAGTCTCACTGTAATAATATATATCTACTTGTTTGTCTGATTACTTTGTTTTGCAGCAAATCAACCTTTTGGGTTATCTCTAATATACATTTAACATGACTTTATATTGGTATTGCCATCAAAAATAAATATACATTGGCATTAATATTGGAGAAAGATTATTTTTCATATTTATTTTATTTGTATATATCAACAATATCAATGTGCTATTGTTTTTTTTATATCATGGTTATTATTATGATTGTTATGTTATATTAGCAGGTCAGGCATTATTTTATTATCATAATTCATTTTCTGTTTCTTCATTTGATTTTTTTCTCTATTTGACCTGTCAGTGTTTTAATTCAAAAACAAACAAAGATGATCTCCAGAGAGTAACAAAGTAGGGGACTTCCTGAAGCTTGGACAATTTTTGCCGGAAGTTCTATCTAATCTTAGATTTGCATAAATAAGAGCGGCCTTTTTTAAAATTCAGAACACGTAACCAAGGCCAAACTTGTCTAACAGATTCCATTTGTGAACTTTCAAATTTTTACAGCAGGGTGGGGCTCAACATCAAATAGTATGTTGAACAGGAGGAGGAGAAGGTTTATGGTTAGGTTGAGTTACAAGAGGACAAAATTCAAAAGATGAACACAGAAAGGATTAGATGGTGTGATAAATCAAAGATGTAAAAAAGATTAATAATGTTTTTTTCCTTGCTATTTTTTAGAATTATTTCAGTATCATTTTTAAAAGAGATTATTGAAGAATAAAATGGGGAAGGGTTTTAAAACACATTTTGTTGAATTCTGAAGTTAAACCCGAATGTCACTCACATAATATGTCACTAAAAATCGAGTTTAAATTAAGTAAGAAAAAAAAATTTGTCTAATTTCTAAACTTGTTTTGAATATATATTCTTTTACTTAAAATTCTTTTGTTTATTTTATATTTTATATAAAATGTTTTGTTTTGTTAGATTTTTTTCATTTTTTCCACAACATTTCTTTCTTTTTATCAATGGTTTATAATCAGCAAATATTTTTCTTTACTTTTTTTTCGATTGAGCTACATCTATTTTTTTTTAAACAACAAAATAACTAACAAGGTAATCCAAAATTGCCTTTTGAGGAAGTCTGTAAATCTTTAGGATTGTAATATGCAAGCTCATAGATTCACTTTCAGAATTTGCCTTTGGTTAGGTTTGGTTTTTATGGCATATCAAACTTTTTGGTCATTTAATGCCAAAAATAATAATTTTTTGGGAGAATATTTCATTTGTCAACATATTGTTTGAATAACACACTTTATTAGACTATTTGAACCACAGCTGAACGGAAGAAGAATTTTCATACCTTTCCCAACAGTATTAGCCCAAGAGTTACACTATTTAAACCATAGCTGGAAAGAAGAAAAATAATTTTCATACATTTCTCAATTGAACTTGTGTATTATTATTCTAATGTCTGAGCATTTTTACATTGCGCCACAGGCTTCCCCCATAGCCCTGGTAAAGGTTGGATCCACTATCCTTTCTCAGATTTGATTCAGATGGTGCAACTAATCTACTCTTTTCTGGACAATCTTTGCACAAAATGATATTTGTAGAAAAAATGATTTTGGCCATCAAATTACAATAAAAGTTGATAAGCTTCAAAATAATTAATGTAGATTGACATAGTACCAAATTAACACAAATGGAATGTAAACAGTCTAGTCTACACTTGCATTGAATAAAGAGTTTGGTTCACAGTTCTGAATTTCCAATAATACCCAAAGAGAATCCAAGGACACATTGGTCGAAGCATTGTGAATGTTTCAACAAAGATAAGAATAGAAGTCCAAATAATTTCAATAATTATCTAAATTCATCTTATTAATCTAGACAAGAATTTTTCACTATATTCTATATCTTTAATTAATTTTTACAATATTCAGAATAGTTTATTTTCTTTTGTTTTAAATCATTAAAGGTTAATATATTTTTAATTATTGAATCAACTTCTTTTTTTTATAAAAATCTAATAGCTTTTTACCATATTGTGCATTCATTATATTTTTTTCATATTTCACTTTAATTTACTTTATTCCATTAAAATATGGTATTTTTATAGATTTAAAGATGATTTTATTTTTCTCATATATATAATACATGGTCATGAAATTCCTGTTTTATGGGATTTTTTTCCTTTGTTTTTATCAATCAGTTATTTCAATTTTAATCTTTTTAGATTTTCTCTTTTTTTTTTTCAAAAAAATTAAAAAATAAATTTCTTCCATTTTCATGAAAATTTTTGCATTTATCTTTAAGATAATAAAAACCATTTCTTCGTCTTATTTTTTTCAAATATTTACTTTTCTGCATTTTCTTTTTCTCGGGTAATGAGAAAGTACAACGTAGTTACAGAAGCAATTAATTGAAACCAACAACCAACTCCGTGTCTTGAAATAATTCAATTGAAATGAATAAGAAATCAAATGAATTTGAATAAAATATTTGCTGACACTTTCAATGTGTCTCGCAGTTTGAACTTTGTTTACAGATTTTCACTCTAAATTAGGATGAAAAAAATTGAAATTGGAATTTCAAAAACCAGTTTTAACATTTTATTTTTTCACTGATCATGTTGACACACAAGATGCTTTTTCTGGGTTTTCTGCTCATAAGAAGCCAGCTGTCAAACCTTCTACTTCACCCTTGGCCTCTACCCACTAACAATTGAGTTAAAGATATTGCTTTTTTTCTGACCAAAATTTAAGTCTTCATTGTTCATTGAAAACTACAATGATAGCTTTAGTCAACACATGATTTTTTCCATCTATTAATTTTTAAGTATTTTTGATTTTAAAAATTTGTTGTTTTGACCATTAAGGGTCGTTCCAAAAGTAATGTCACCTATTTTTTAAATTTTTTTTTTCTTTTTTCAAGTTGAAAAGCTGAGAACTCAGGCGTGGTGCCATTAAAACAAGTGAGATTTTGTGGTTTAGAATTTATTTTTGTACAGAGTCACCACCATTCTCAATGAACTTTTTCTAGCAATGAATGAGGTGGTCAATTTTTGTATTTGGAGTATGCTTTGTTATTTACATATCTGTGGCTACACTGAAATCAATGATGTATCTCCACGTCTGACCCACATGCATAACAAGGGTTGCTTTCTAAGAGTCTCACTAATATAAAATAGGAGACATTAATTTTAGAATGACACTTGTATATTGAAAAATGTTGTCCTTTTATGAAAATTACACATCCTAACTACGACATTCAGCTATGTTTTATTCAAAAGCAAGGCAATTAACTATATCCACGTCCTTTGCATGATGTTAAACTTCACTGATATATGAATCTGTAAGACAACATTTTTATAGTTACCAAGAATGTGTCAATGAAATCAAATTATCTTAACAAAGTGTTCTAAAAGATGCATTCAAAATACAAGCTTTTATATTCAAAATTTTCCTCTACAAGTAACTAATCAACAAAACCGGCCTTTTTCATGCATTTTTTTTTATCTAAACAAAAATTATTTGGCATAAATCAACAAAGAGATGCTTTTAATAAAATAGAAAGTGATTGGGGAAAAATTCTATTCAGAGTTGGGAGTATTCTGTTTTAATATTGATAGCTTAAAAAAATTTTGTTTGTTTCTTTTTATGTCCAGTTATTGTAGTACTATGGACTAATATTTTCCAGATAGAATATGAATATGAAATGTCTTTATTACTAAATACAACATGTTTTAATGAGAATAATCAACCATAATATAGTAGTTTGAAGTTATTCCTTCAAATCTTTTGTAATAATCTCAAATCTGCCCCTTTTAAATTTCTATCAAAAGAATCAATTGATTAAAGCATTTGATTATTGCTTATTATTCAAAATCAAAATTTGCTCAAAATATTTTTCAGGTTTGAAGACATGCATTTATTTTCTATCATCAGCATCCTAACTTTCTTATAAATATTGTAAAATCTCTTACTCAAAATACAATTTCAAATGTAAAAATGTCCCCTTTTGATTTTCTTTAATCATCATATTTTTTATTTTTCATTATAAACTGCAACTTTTAAGAGAAATTGTATAATTTGCCAGAATTAGTTTCAATCTTTAAAACTGTTGTGTGTCTGTGTATATATAAATATATATAAATGATATAAAAGACTGACTTTAAAAATTTTAATCTTGTAGCTAACCATTCTTTTTGTGTTCCAGTTTCCCTTATTTAAACAACAAGGAATTTGTCTAAAATTTGTCTTTATAACTGTTTGAATTTGTGAGATGTATTTTGATTATTCTCATTCACATTATTCAGACTTCTATTTTCATCTTCATTATTATGCTCACAACATTATGATGAGTGTGCCTTTCAACTTTTTTCAGGTATTACCAAAGCTTAGAAAACTTCATGACGAACCTGATAACCCTTTTGGAACCGTGAAATTTGTAGTGCTTCTTAGAATCAGTTTATATAAGCTTTAAGTTGCATTTATTTGGAAATACCAGTTTTGACCTGCAGTCAGGACTAAACCTATTTAGTATACTAATCATAGATTGTCACGTTAACACCTACGTAATGTGGACAGTCATCCCCAGTGATTGTATGTAGAAACTATCTGATTGGTGTTTGAATAGCTTTTAAAAGTGATTAATTTATAATTGTAGGCTTTTCAGTAGTTGGGTAGTTTGCTATGATTAAATGATTTTTTAACCATTATAAGAATTTAATGTTTTTTGATACATTTTTTTGGTTGTCAGTAGACACTGCATTTCTTTGTATCTCTGCAAACCAATGGGAAGTTTATGAACAGGGGGAAGAGTGCCATTTGAGTAGTCAGTTGTCTTCTGAAATAGTAAGTTAATTTTCTGCAAAAGTGGTCTTTATGACTTCCCATGATTAACTGATTATTTAGAAATTGATTGGCTTTGAGTGGTTAAATAATTCATTTCCCCATTACCTAAATTATCACAACTCTTCTATTTTCTTTTAGTGTTTCCAGTTTGCTAAAAGATTGAATTCTGAGCAAAAAAAAAATAAATTCATGATTATACACTTGAAATATTATCAGTTTGTTTAACTTTTTTGAAATTTGGAGTTTTCATTATTTTTATTATTTACACAAACTGGATCATTGTATTCATCAAAGTGAAGGAATACAATAGTCCTAGTCACGATTATAGTTTTCTTAATTTTCAATTCTTATCTAAATGTTCTTTTTCTAAATGAAAACTTTAGAATTTTGCATGACATTGCAAAGGAATTTTATTTCCCACCATTTTGTTTAAATGCCTTTTACATTCAGGTTCAGTTGTTTGAATTTCTTATTCTATCTGAAAACATTGAATTCATTGTCATTAGGATCTTTTTAGGCATTTTTTTCTCTTTAAAGAAGCATTGGTTTTATTTTTTGTCATACAGGGAAGCCTTCTTTTCTTCTTCCTGTTATTTTTGTTTTTCTTTTCATTGTTTCAGGTATTTCTTTGTTTTAAATTTTGAAATGCATTTTTATTTTTATTTTTTTCATTGAATTTTGTTTTTCTTTAATATTTTTGTGATTATTCTTTTTAGTTTCCATCAATTATTTTTCTAAACATTTACTTTTTACTTGAATCTCTATTAGTGACATTTTTCTTTTACTCTTTGACTAAAACTGTTGATTTTTCTTATATTCTCATTTTGATTTTTCAAAATTATTATTATTATTATTATTATTATTGAATCTACTCTTATAACATTTTTCATGGAAATATCATTAAAAAAAGTAAGCTATTCAAGAGTGCTCTATACCTAATGAAAAGTAGAGAGTAGTAATAACCATGATACTAAATCTTATTAAATAAAATTAATTCATTAAATAATAATAATAACAGCAATAACCATGATACTAGAACTTATTTCCCAGGAAAGTTCTCATGATACAGTGGTTTAACGTGAGAACTTTTGAATCAAAGTCAATCTGGATCATTCAATTCCAGGTTTATACTCTTAACCCCATATTTTTTTCCATTTATTTGTTAGGTGGAGTAACTACTATCTAGCAACTTGATTAAGAAAATGTACCATTGTGGGAGTCAGAGTGAAATGTTCTGGAAAGGAAGGATACTTATGGGGATCTTTCTGAGAGTGCAAGGATATGAAAGTTCTTTATGTTCTACCCCAAGGTTAAATTATAGTTGATTTTAAAACCCTACCTTAAGGGTTTAATCTCATCCTTGGCTTCTCCAACCTCTTTGTGTTCTGGGGGCCCCAATTGTCTTCTGTGCCTCTGCTTCTAGGAGGCTGGTCATACTGCAATTCAAAATTCCCCAGAAAAACAAAAAAGACGTAGATTTGTGATCATATTTTTTTGGTTCGGGCCCCAACCCTCATGCGCATGTGTTTCTCATATCCACTGCCTGATGCCTGGGTCCAACTAACTTTCTGTCATCACTTATCTCTCAGCCAAAGGTCAAGTGACATCAGCAATTAACTATAACTACGGGGTCCTACGTACGTGTAATAACATTACAAAAAGAAAGACATAAAAAAAGAGAAAAAATGATCATTTGGTCATTTAATGATCAAAAAGCTTGATATGCCATTAAAAAAACAACCTGCTACTTCCCATTTCTTCAATCAAAACTAAGATATTTTTCCAGTGAACAATTTTGTAGATAATAAATCTATTCAGGAAAAATTGCTATTGATGAATCTGAAAGCAAATAATCTTTTTTTGTAAAATCATTTTAGTTACATGATAGATGATTTACCAAAGAAATTATCTTCATCATTAGTAAGTGCCACATCAGTAAACACTTTAAAGTCAAAATTGGAAATATTTATGCAAAATAATAAATTTCTTATAAATTGGAATTCTGAAAGCTGTTCAAAAAGTAATAGCTCTTGTTTTTTTTATTCCACCTGAATAAATCAGAGAGAATTGCAAGTTGTCTTGTTATACTGACTAAACTTATACCTTCATAACCTAAACATTTAATCTCTATGTTGCAGATATGAGACTCTAAGAAAGCAACTCTTATCATGGAAATACATCAGAAGCAGAGATGTGTCATTGAATTCCTCCATACAAAAAAAATTGAACTGATCAACTTTTGCCAGTGCATTTTGAACATTTACAAAGCTGATGTAGTTGATGTCAGTACAGTTATGAGATTGGTTCGTCAATTTCAGAGTGACTACAAAGATGCGAGTTACAAAGCACGCTATAAATGTGAAAAGGGACTGCCTCATTCATTGGTGGAAAAAGTGCATTGAGAGTGATTGTGACTACATATAAAAATAAATTCTAGAACACAAAAGGTTGCTGATTTGAATGACACAACTCTTGTCTTTGTAGCTGTTCAACTTTTTAAGTTAAAGTTAAAAAATAAACATTACATTTGGAACAACCTTGTAATTCAATTCTGATCACTATTATTAAAAATATTAGATAGATTAATCATCCCTGTTATTGTAATTAATGAATGTTGATAAAATTCACAGTTGATAGATATTAAATAAACTTGATTCTATTTCACAATTATCCAGACTTTTATCATAATTATCATTGATATTATTATAACTGATACCCTTTTTAGTATTTTTATTTTTATAACAATTATTATTTTTATCTTTTGTTAATCTATTTTAAATTCAATCTTCATATAATTTTATTCATCCTTTTTCACTTCTCTTCCTGTTCTTCTTGATTTCAGCCATTGTTATCTCCTTGCTTCTCATCTTTCTCATTTTTTATTCAAATTACGAAACAATATTGCTCACACCTAACCCTCACCTAGCCACTTAACAACACTCAACTTGCCATAGTTTTTATCTTCATTTTTCAAATCATATTTTATTCTTTGAAAAATTCATAGTGCCATTTCCTGCAAATGAAATTACAGTCTCTATTCTTTCAAAGTTTTGCACGAACTCTTTAGACAAAATCAGGAATTAAAATTCATTGTTCCTTTTAGAATTGGTAAATTCTCAAAAGAATAGAATCCAAAAAGATTAAAACAAAGGCTTTCATTTCTTTTCCAGTCTTCCTCATTCAATCAACTTTTTTAAATCTTTAATAAAAAAAGACATTTTTTTCTTTGTCTTTCTAAACCTCTTTTTCAGTCTAATTTGTTTTTTTCTTTGGTTTTCCAAACACCAAAAATAAGCTATTGCTCAACCAACGCTATAATTTGATAAGTCTGATATTAAGAAAATTCAGATGAATTTAAATCAAAATGGAACTGATTTAAAAAAGAAAAAGTAAGCCAAAGATAAACATTTAAAAATCCAAATAAAGAAAAAATAAGGCAAATAACACTAAGTAGAGTGCATGCCTAGACTTAATTTCTCACTTTATGAATGTGTATGTATTTATATAATATATATATATATAATGTTTTCAAATAATGTTTAGTATATCTTGATAATTTTTTTATCTTATATTTCCTGATTCCACACACACACACACACACACACACACACACACACACATATATATATATATCAAATCATAGATTGGATACATGATAATGTCAAATACATGCTGGAAACACTGAATGGATGTTTTGTTCTCATTCTGAACATTCTCATCAGGAGTGTATACTCAGATGTTGAAGATGGGATCATATCTTGACATCTGGGTATACCCTGCTGATGAGTTCCTAATCAGAAAAAAAACGCTGTCCAGTGTTCTCATCTTGTTTTCAACACTACCATGTATCCAATCTGTTATTTGATTTATACATATACTGTTGGAATACTGTTTGGGCAGCGAGGTTGGAGCAGTGGGAAAAGCTTGGTCTTTGGATACGTAGTACACGAGTTCAAATCCCAGTGAA
>JAYKTE010071538.1:0-14362 GCA_036873565.1 Xipholeptos notoides
ATAGATACATAGTTATGGGACTGTATCTCAAAAATCATAGAAAGAGTTTAAAAACAAATAAAGAGACACAAAAAAATTTGTGTGTGTAAATACATACATATATATATATATATATATATATATATATATAGGGAGAGAGTGATTTATAATAAATTACAATAGGTATCTTAGTCTTACCCATTATAAATTGTTTTAATGAAAGTAATAATAACCACTCATATAAGAATATTTTTCATTTTTTTTCTTTAGCTTGTAACTGTGATGCTGCTGGTTCACGTGATAACTTCTGTGAACCTGATTACGGCCGTTGCTTGTGTATTCCTAATGTTGAAGGTAGAGCATGTGATCGATGTGAAGAAGGGTATTGGGGATTTCCACGTTGTAGGAAATGTGAGTGTAACAACATGGCTGATACATGTGACAACCTTAGTGGACATTGTATTGGCTGCAGAGATTTCACCTCTGGTCCTTATTGTGATAGGTAATTTTTTCTCCTTTTTTTAGAAAGATATTATTGAATTCATAAATATTTTGATCAAATGTAACAATTAGCAAAAAATAATCCCTTACCAGGCTTGGATTATACAATACAAATATTAAAACCTACTCATATTAAACCTTAATTCTTTATAATAGTAGCAATAAAAAACAAAGAAGTATTTTTATGTAAAATAGAAGAAATGAATAAAGCTCATTTTGATATTCTCTAATGCATACTTAACATATTAAACTGAAACCTGTTGTGGAATTATAAACTTTTGTTACAAATCATATGAGGAAAAAACATTGCTCCCAAGTCTATACATAAAAAAAAAATACTTGTTTTTAAAAAATGTTTTTTATCAAAGTTTAGCTGTGTTAAGAATTTGATCCATTAACCCCTTTTTTTTCATTTTTTCTATTTGATTCTTTAAAAAAAATTTTCTAGGTGTACCGCTGGTTATTATCAAGATCCTCGTGTGACTGGGCGCATTGCTTGTCAGCCATGTTTTTGTCCTGATGGTCCTGGTAAGGAGAATCAGCGTGCTGATACCTGTTCATTTGATCTACATAAACGAACAGCTATTTGTCACTGCCACATAGGCTATGCAGGTGAGAATTACTCGAGTCTTAGAAGTGTAGACCAATTTTCCGTTGAAACTGTTAAATAATTTTATTATTGAGTTCGATAAAATATCATGTTTTTTTTTTTTAATAAGAGTTCTCAATATATGAAGGACCTACCAAAAGTAATGCCTCCTATTTTTTTTCATTTCACCCAAATGGATCAGCAGAGATTTCATTGTTATGATGATTGAACTTATGCATTTATGACCTGAAAGTTACATCTTTCTGTTGCAAATATTGACAGTGTGAGGTTCTTAGAAAGCAACCCCTCTCGTGGACGTGTACCAGGAGCAAAGATACATCATTGAATTCCTCCATGCAGAAAAAATTCAACTGATCAACATCCACTGGCCAATGTTGAATGTTTATGAATCCAACGCAGTTGATATCAGCACTGTTAGATGGATTCATTGATTTCAGAGTTGCAAAAGAGATGTGTGACAAAGTGCACTGCGCTCTGGATGCTAATGCACAGGCTCTTGTTCATTGCTTGCAAAAATGCATTAAGAATGATGGTGACTGTAGAAAAATAAATTCTGAAGCACAAAAGGTTGCTCGTTTTAATGATATCACTTCCATATCCATAGCTCTTCATTTTTTTTAAATTAAGTGTTAAAAAATAGGAGACATTACTTTTGGAACTACCCTCGTATGTAGTCGTGTTATGGGCATAAACCTTACTATTTAGAAACTAGATTAAACAAGTATTACTTTCTAAAGATTTTACATATTACAAAGAATTAAAGAAAACGAAAATAAATTTTAAAATAGTTTGAAATTGTTGCATGCAAATTAGAATTTAATGTAACGAGAAAAATATATATGATAAATAAAACACTTACAGAATAAATTTAAAATATATCATACATTTTGGCTGATAAGCACTTTAGATTTTAACGTTAAAGTTCAATGAAAAAATCTGATCAGGATCAAAGAGTACATTATCTATATGTCTAAGATATAAGAATTAGGACAATAGTTTGATCATGTTAAATAAGCAATATTTTGATTTTATTATAATTTTTTTTCTATTTTCTAGAATTCTTCTAAATAATCATTTTCCTGAATGAATGTTTTATTGTCCGTAAGATGATTTAAAAAATTTCAGCTTTGTACAAATATGACACTTTTTTTGAAAACTGAAATAATCAGTTTCTTTTTAAAAAGGCATAATAATAATCCTTTTTCTATTCTTTACTATCAAGGTAACAATTGTGACAGATGTGCTGAGAACTATTTTGGTGATCCTACTGCTGGCACATGTAAAAAATGTGATTGTAATGGAAATATTGATTACCTTGTGCCAGGAAGTTGTGATTCTAATACTGGTGAATGTCTTAAGTGCCGTTATAATGCACATGGATTCAATTGTGAACACTGCAAACCAGGATATTATGGAGATGCCACTCGACAAGACTGTAAAGGTTTGTAGATCTCCTTTTCTTTGAAAATATAGAATATAATATTTTAAAATCTTTTAGATTTTGGCTTAGAAAGAACTCAAGAAGTATATATATATTCCAGCAGAATTCTAAAGCTATATTCTGAGATTTTCTCAGAATATAACTTCTAGATTCAGTCAAAATTTGGCTTTTGGTTTCTGTTGGTATTTTGGTTAGAATATAATTTTTGAATTCTGTGAGAATTTAGTTTGTAGTATAATTAACTATAATTCCTGTCTTTTCCTGTGTATTTCAGAATGTGTTTGCCATCATCTTGGAACTAACATGACATCTGGCTCATGTGATCGTGTCACTGGTCAATGTCATTGCCATAATAATGTTATTGGTACTGAATGTGATCGTTGTGCTCCAGGATTTTGGAATTTGGCCAGTGGAGAAGGGTGTGAGCCTTGCAGTTGTGATCCAAATGGTTCTTTCTCCTCTGAATGTAATCAGGTAATTTATTTGTATTTAAACCAATTATGATTGCTTTTTCTTAACTTATCTGCTGGAAAAAGAAACATATTTGTCAAAGATAAATGTACTTCACCTCTAGTTTTGAAAACTGTCCATACACACATTCTTACAGGTAAATTATGTGTGTATTTATATTTCTATGTAAATATTTCCTAATTGTAGATTTGTAATAAAAAAAAGTATAGTTTCTATTAGAAAAAAATATGTAGATCCCTAAATTTTTAAAATTTAGATTTTTTTTTAAATAACAGAATACATTTTTTTTGTTTTTATGAATAACTTTTTAATATAAATTATAAAGGAATAGATGTCAATTAACTTACGTATATTTTTAAAATTTTAAAAAGAATCCACGATAAAAAAAAAAAAATTTCTGTCTCCTTTTAAAATGGCATTTTTATTATAAAATAAAATAACCAATTTGAAATCATAAACTTTTTTCAATTGATTTATATTGTTTTTAGATCTATCTTGTTTTTAAATTGGTTTTATTTTTAACGTCAAGCGTTTCTTTTCCAGTTAGCTGCTCACATGTATTTAATGTGTGTTTATGTTCTTCATCATTTTTAAGTAATGTTTTGATTGTTTTAATGGTTTCCAAATCTTAAGAGTAACTTTCAAGGGAGATGAGTTTGTTGCTAAGTGACACACTTTGAACACATACGCTATTGTATTAATATATAGATATATACATAGCCTAAAATAAGAGGTTATTTTTTAACAAAATGTATCTATATTTTAACTAGTTACTGTTATCCATCGAATTTTACAATATTTGTAAAAATAATTTTTCTTCAAAAAGAGAAAAAATATACTATTTATTTTGTTAAAACTAACACATTTTTAATTTTGATTGTTCTATTATTAAAGTAATTTCTTGTTTATCTTTTAAAAAAATTCATATTTCAGTTTGACGGTCAATGTCAGTGTAAAACTGGTCGCGGAGGTCGTACATGTGGAGACTGTGAAGATTACTATTGGGGAGATCCTTCTGTTCAATGCCATTGTAAGTATTTTTTTTTTACTATGAAGTAAGATGAGATAGATTTTTGTGAACCAGGAAGGTTATACTGACTTAAACTTTATTCTTTTATCATTAACAAGTACTCATCAAATAAAGCAAAAAAAGAAGCTATATGAATTAGCTTCAATACAAACCTGGCATATCTTGCTCAGACCACACATAAGAGTTACTATGCAATTATTATATCTTTATTTTGGCTGGTGATAGAGCATTCTGCCAGATGCTAGACATTCACCTGCAATTTAAAAAACTTCAACTTGAAGATCTTTTCAGGGTTACTTCTTAAATCTTTTTTTCAGTAGCTTTTCGTATAACTCAAATGAGTGGATTTTCTCTAAAGTTTCATTTTTTTTTTATTCACAACTTACATATAGCTTTTGTATTTAGTTATATAGTCTGTTTCTTCTCCAAGCCTACATTATTAGGAACACTGGCCTCAATAAGAGGGGCCACTCTTGTCCCAGGCCACAATGTCATGTTTAATAGCTGTGTTTTTTGAGTATTTAGCCATATGGGTTACATTGTCATAATGGAAGGTGTTACTGATGGGTTTTTTCCTAGTATGTTTTCAAGATTTTTAGGTACACTAGATGCTTTCTATATTTTTCAGAAGGTCCAATGGAGATACCTTCGCACTCAATTGTGCTATGCTTTGAAAGCATAGATTTTAGAATGAAATGATTGGGTTCATTAATGAGGTCATGTTGGGTGCATTACAAATTTTTGGTTTCACATCCGATCTATTTTTCCAGTCAACACTGACCTTCAGAGAGGCAAACTCACTACAAAATGACTTTTCTAATTTTAAGTAGATTATTATAGAGCATTTTGATATAATTTGATGATAATGTCATGTAGTTTTTAATGTTACACAATGAAAATATTTATTGTCAATTTTATACCGAAATACATCTCTTAGCATTCCATAACTTTGTTATAATTTCAAAATGTTGACTTTTATATTTCCTATTTTAAAATTTTTTTAAATTTAAATAGCTTGCAATTGTACTAGAATTGGCTCTTTATCAACACAATGTGATCGTAAAACCGGTCAGTGTACATGTGTTCCTGGGGTGGCTGGACATAATTGTGACCGTTGTGCTCGAGGAACAACAGGTACTCTCCCTAACTGCAAACCCTGTGGTGAATGCTTTGATAATTGGGACAGAGAAGTTCAAGACCTTAGCGGTAAGTGATATTTTATAAGTACCTTTCCCAATTTCTAATGTATTTCTGATTATATTAAGTTTTCTGTGAAGTTGTTTTAGCATCAAGAATACTATGGATTTTTGAAACCAAATTGACAAATTTAAGATAGGGTCTTAATTCAGAAAGTATATATTATTCTAGATATCTTCTTTTTTTTTTAATTATTATTATTGAATGAATAACTCAGTAGGCAAACTGGTAAAACTTTAGAATTTCTTGAATGTTAGAAACGTTTTTTATTCAAATACAAATGAATCTGTTGTGTTCATTTTGAGCTAATTCCATTTGGAAAAGGTATTTTTATAAATAGCTTATGTGATGCCATTAGTTTCCTTCCAATAACCTGTTGACAAAAAAAAATATTTGTCAAGGGTTATTTTTCCGGCATTAAATAACGAATTAAGTTGATATTCTATTAAACAAAACCAAACAGTTTCTATTTTTAGCCAATGTTAACTTAATTTGAATTCTCTTTTTATATAATGTGAAGGAGAGCTTGTTTCTTTATGATTTTTTGTTATTTTGCTTCCATACTTTAATGTATTCAAAATAATGAGTAACCTCCAAGTTTTTAAAACCTTACTTTTGTTAACCCTTTGAACCCTGACGGGCCGATATATCGGCCAAGACAAAATAGTGCAAAACACTACACGGACCATATTTCGTCTTTCAATGAGCCTCTTATAGAACAGCTCTGGTTGGCTAGTTAGGAATTTTGCTAAGTCAGGGTCCAAAGGGTTAAGAATGACAGTAAAATTTACTATAAGAATCTTTAACACATTAGAAATAATTTCCAAGAAATTGAAAACAACTAATAAGATGCAGGATTAAAAAAAAACTTTTTTAAACTTTAAATATCGTGAAAATTATATTAAAAAGGATAATATCTTAATAAAAATCTTTTCTTCCTCTATAATCTTTTTTTTCTTATTGTAGTCCACACCAAGGATATTGTGAATAAAGTTACAAACATCACTGTTACTGGAGCAGCTGGTGCATTTGAGAAGGAATTCAATATAATGAAAGAAAATATTGATGAAGTTCGTCAGATCATTGATGCTGTTGGAGGTTCTTCAGAAAGTGTGAAGGAACTCTCTGACATGCTGGAAAACATTAAGTAAATATCTTAACCATCTAAATAGCAAAATAGCTAGAAACTTTTAAATATATTTTCACTTCTGGTAAAATGTTTAGGCAACCCTTCATTACTTTATGAAATTAATTGAACAGAAGGGTTAAGAGAGATTGTCTAAACCAAGTGAAAATTTACTTGATGAATATTTTTAGAAAGCCCATTATATCTTAATGTTTTAATGTAGATGTAGAATTTGAACTATTTATACTCATAGAAGAAAATTTTAATGAAATAAAGGCATATTATGGAACCCAAAAGATAATGAAACTAAAACGATTTATTCTCATTAGGTTGTCTTTATATTTACATCAGAATTTATATCAATAATAATAAAGATGTAACTAACAAAATTCAAGTTTAGAATGCCTGATTCATTATGTCCCTACCTTTCTAATTGTTGTTACACCATGTTTCGGCCAAATTATCCTCTGGCCATTGTCAGGTGATTGACTGTGACACTGAATAGGAATGCTGAGTCTTGCAACCATATCCCTACTGCCCTTCATAGTTGCTGTCTGTTGCACCACGTTTTTGGCCAACTAAACCTCTGACCTGTTTTGGTAGTTATCTTCAGGAAATACCCACCATGAGCGCTCAAGGTTTGATTATATGGTCTTATAAATCCAATTATTTGTCCCTTTCTTCTGGTCTTCCTTAGTTACAATACCCTGCATTCTTATCCAATGTCGCAGTTAATCACCTAACAAAAGCCAGAGGATAAATTGGCTGAAGTGGGGTGTAAGTACAATTATGAAAAATGAGGACAAAAGTCTGCAAGAAATTAATAATAGATTATGATGCCTAATCTCAAAGAATTCCCAAATAAATACAACTATTTATTGTACTCTGCAATTGTATTGTATAGCACAAATGTAGGCAATTTCTTACTACTTACTGGATTATGGCATAGTGTCTTGGACTTCTTGCCACTTCACTCTATCCTAAATCCTTACAATATAATTGAAATTAACATAAATCCTCTTTTCTCCTTCATAGTTCAGATAAACTTTAAGATAATATCTATTGTCTCAATCATATAGTACACAAAATAAGTGCCTTTGATAGTATGAAATTTCTGGGTAAACTATTTTATTGATACTTTATATGGAACAACTTTATAGAAAAAAAAAGAATCAATTTATTGTTTTTATTTATTTAGTTTTTGTCTTTAAAATAAAATTATTTGATACACTTTTTGGTTTGGTTTTAAGGAGGAACTTAACTACTAATTCTCGGTTAGTAACCAACACAGAAAAGAAACTTGAGAACACGTCCAGTGATGTCCTCACTTACAAGAACAAATTAGAAGCTCTTCAACTTCGAATTGTGGAATTAAGGGAAGAGGCTCACAAACTCAACAGTAGTGCACAGAGCATTAAAGAACGAGACTTTGAAGGTAGAGTAGTTATTTACGATTTTATCATAACTGTTATGATCTTCTTTTCTTAAGTTTGGATGTTATGAATATTAGACAGTCACATGGCTCTCTTTATTTCTCTTTATTTCTCTTTCTTTCTGGTAGCTTTCTTAAAGACTTTCATTATCCATACTGTTATCTTTTCCATGGTTCTTTCTGTGAATGATCATTTTAATTGAATCACCAGTCTAAATAAACACAGGTAGATTGTTGGATAATCAAACATTTTTTTCGAACTTAACTATTTTATTTGATCATCAATTCTTATCTCTACAACACCAATGGAAGTCTGATAATGCTAAATTAAGTTGGCAATAAGTACTGGGTATAATCTAATCCAAAACCTATATCACTAATGTAATTTTAACTTAAAATAACATCTATCTCTTTTTCACTTTTTACTCTGATGGCCTTTCTGTCTCGCTTTCAAATCTCTGTTCATGATGTCATTTCTCTTTTTGAAGTCTGACTGTGGTAGAGGTCTAGGTGATGACCAACCACAGTTCTTGGATGAAATGCTAGAATAAGATGAAAAATTAAACATTTTTAATCAAATACATCAAAAAAGTATAAATTAAAATACCTGAATATTTGTATTGACTTTTTTTATTTTAGGTGCTTACAACATCACACTTGAAGCTAAACAGAAATCTGAAATGGCTAAGAATTTGGTTGATGATGCTCAGAAAATGCTTGACAATTCCAGTTCCATACGTAATAAACTAGATTCCCTCATCTCAAATCAAAAAGATGCATTTGACAAACGCTTGGAAGAAAACAAATATGATTTGGATGATCTGGATGCAAATGTGGCTAAATTAGATGACAAATTAATGAATATTAATGAAATGGTAATTTAAGTTTTTTTTTTTCTTCCTGAACACATAACAGCCAAGTTATTGACTCAGAAATTGAGACCAGCATTTTTGTCTAAGAACTCTCATATGGAGCAATTTGTATCTATATACTAATCTCTATTAAAAGAGTGCTTGTTTATCCTCATTTGTTTGTTTGTTGGGGGGGGCAGATTTACATTTTGAAGATTATTCATCATTTCATTTATTAATATCATTTTTTATAAAGTAAAAGGACATTTCATGATTTAAATACTAAAATTATTTGGTTTTCCCGCAAATATTCAAGCCAAATCTTGCAGAAAACATGAATTTTCAGTCTATGATTTTTTTATGTCAATCGCTCAAAGAACCGCTGAAGTATTTGATCTAATTTTTTGTATGAGTACTTAATATATTCATACACAACTTTCAGTAAGAGACATTTTTTAATAATTTCAAAAAAGGGAAAAATTGACCTACCCTAATATATATATATATAATATTTATTTATAATTGTAGACAATCCTTTCTCTCTGGTTTGTGTCCTTATATTACAGATAACTCCTTTTTTCTCCTGTTTCCTTACATTATATATCATTCAATATCTTCTGGGAAGAAGGCACTGGGGAAATCGATAAGCTCTTTAATCCAAGTCATTCTGTTATATTTACATCCAGGGTAATGACCTTATTCCCTCCAATTTTAGCTTAAATAGTATGACTAGAACGTGTTTATAACAAAATTGTCTTCCTTTAAACTAATGCTTCTTTCTACCCTATGGTTCTATAGAGTTGTATGTGTATCTTTCCTATGATTGTCAACGTCTAATAATTATTTTTTCTCCTTCTAGGTTTGTGGTAAGAAGGGGGATCCTTGTGACACTCTCTGTGGTGGTGGTGGTTGTGATAAGTGTGGTGGTTTTGGCTGTGAAAATGGTGCTGTCACAAAAGCTAATAAAGCCTTGGAACTTGCCAATGAGGCCAAAATTAAATTGGCTCAAAGAGAAAACAAAGTGCAAACTATCTTGGGAAAGGTAAGCAAACTTAATTAACTCAATTAGCATATTTTTCAAAGTCATTCAGATGTTAAAGATGAATCTAAAATACTTGAATTATGTTGTTTGTTTGAAGATAGAAACGGAAAAAAACATTTGCTAAAGGACTGAGAATTCCTTACTTTATTTAAGAAAATGGCATAGATATTATCATGACTAGCAAACATATTTTAGACTATTTCAACACAACTTGGGTTTGATGTTTTTATGTTCAAAATTAGATTTAAAAATGCATAAAAAATATGCTAAATATTTGTAAATGAAGAACCAATGAAAAAAGATTTTTTCTTTCCATAATTTGATTAGAGGTAACACAATAAGTTAAAAATATTTATAAATCAAAAATATATATATGCATTCAGATGTGTATGAATGTATGCATATAATTTGTCTCCTACTATAAGCCTCTATGATCATGAACTGGACATTACTCATGATTTTGTTTACCTGGTGTCATTCATCTAAGACTACTACTGCGTCATATATGTATATGTGTGCTCTTATGGTTTCAGCATTTAATAACAATATATTATACAAAAAAAAAGCAAATTTTATTTTCAGATAATTCTATTATGAAACATGAAGGAGTCCTGTATGTGTCTAGTTAAGCCAGGTTCCTGATAAGCACGAATAAGTAGCTTTATGCATTTTTTAAAAATTCTGTTTTGTTTTTTTCTCACCTTATTTAGATTTCAAATTATTTTTCTCATCCTTACTTTTATATCTGCTATACTTTACTGAGTCAGAAGACCAAATAATACATTGGTTGAAAAATGGTTTATATACAAAAAAGTTAAGAACAATAATCTAAACAAATTTAAAATAAAAATTTCATTTTTATTTTAAAAAAACATTGATAATTATTTTTTTAAAGCTTGGAGAAGCCAAAGAAGAAACTGAGAGTGCAAAAACTGAAGTGCAGTCAGTTTATAATAAAACCCTTAAAGCCAAGAATGAATCCGAGCAAGCTCGTATGGAACTTGAAAAGCTCCTTGAAGATATCAGTTCCTTCTTGAGTAATGACAAAGCTAAACCAGCAAATATCAGAAAGGTGAGTTTAAAGTTTATAGAATTAGTAAAAGTTGACCCAGTCAGATCTTAATTATTTTGAAAAATTTAAATTGCTATAACAAAGAATATAGTTGAAATTTATTTTTACAGCAGATGATTTAAGAATGATCCAAATTTACATTCTAAGTTTCTAGTTACATTAGACTTTTTCTTGTTAAAAAATACCATGCATCCTAAAAAATTTTTTCAATTTTCAGTAAATAATTGAATCTTTATGTAAATCCACTCAAAACTATTTTCATAACTATTTCTTGCTGAAAAAGGATAATATTTTAAATGCAATCAAATATGGTAAATATCCATGGGAATTCTCTGCTTATTTCAGATATATAATTGTTTTAAAAATCAAATTATAGGAAGTTTTACTTTTATACACTTTGGTAATTCTGATATAGATATATTTTTCATAGCAACATATTAGTCTTGGAATATTCAAAGGTTTATTATATTGATCCTGACTGCTATATATGATATTAAAGTGATTACTTTTTTACACAATAAAAAGAATAGAACAAACTCATTTCTTGATATTTTTTCTTTCAGCTTGCAGAAGAAACCCTGGCAATTAGCATTTCACTCACTCCTGACCAAATTCGGGACTTAGCAGCACAGATCAATGCTACTGTTAAAGGATTGACTGATATTGAGAAGATCCTTAATGAGACAGATGATGATTTAAGCAAAGCTCGGAAACTGAAAGAAAGAGCTGATAAAGCAAGGTATGTGTTCATTATTAAAGCTCATAATCTGCATATTTAGTTTATCAAAAACTTATTAGATTCATTTTCTGAAAATACAGTCAGTTTAGTTTTTTTTTTTTTAAAGAATTGAGACAAAACTATTGTAAATTCTTTGTTCTTTAATGTACAAAAGTGCCCATGAAATTATTTCAATTTCCTCAGTATCTGTGTTTCAATACATTATGCAGCTTGGAAGCTGGAAATGTTTTGGACACAGCTGACAAAGTCCAGCTTGCACTTAAAGGAGCCAAAATGTCCCAAGAAAAAGCTGCCAAAGCAATTGGTCAAGTTCAAGAAGATATAATGAATGCGAAAAATGATCTTCGAATGGTAAATTGTTTTTTTTAATTCTTTTATTTGTATTTTTTAATTTACTTGATTGTTTGATCATTTGGTCGATTTAAAGACTATTGTCTTAGTTTTTATTATTATTATTTGTTATCTTCAAATATATTTTCGACAGTTGCCGTTTAACTGATGCAAATATTGTTTATACATTTCTTAACAATCCTCTGAAGCTTGCTAGTTCATTCTTAACTTCATGTGAAAACAAACTGTTGTTAAAACACTTCTACATGACTACCATATATAAATTAAATAAAATGGAGGGATCAGTTTGAAGTTTTATGAAAGCTCTTAATTTCAATAAGAAACATAAGGAAAAGACTAGAGAATTTTTTGTTTTTAATATTTCAATTTTATTGTATCAGCTTTAACATTTTTTTAAAAAACGTTTCTTCTATATTTCTTTTTTGTTTTTATTTTTGTTATATATTTATATGCTTTAGTTTTTTTTCGTTTTTTTCTGTGTATTTCTGTTATTTTGATTATCATTAAGTTTTTTCTTTTTCCAGATTGAGGACATCATGTCTGTTTCTGCCACTAATGCTACCAAGTCCTTAAAAATTATCAAACTTCTTAAAGAGAGATTGAACAGTTTGGATAAGAAACGTTACCTGAGTCAGGACAAGCTAACCACTGCCATGACCCTAACTGATAAAGCCATGGACACAGCCATTGAAGCTGAAAGGGTATTGAAAATTGATATTTAATCACTCACATTAATTCCTGCGCTATTGTAACTTGAGACATGACTTCCTATTTTAAGAGATGTTCATGCATCATCTTTACATAGACATTAAACTGCATCTTAGTTCTGTTGATGTGATATATGAATACATTAAATGCTCTTAAATGGAAAGTAAAAGTTAGTGTTTTGAAGAATACAGGTTCCTCAAGTTCCTCAACTCTTTATTTTTTTTTTGACGCTTGGGGACATGTTTATCCCTGGCACTGTTGACCATGATTTTTTATTCTTATCAAAATCCCCATTTTGACCTCATGTTTTTTGATAAATTTCAAATTATTTTTCAAAATATTCTTTTTTTTTTAGTTTTTATGTTTAAACTTCTGGGATTCAAATATTCTTTAATCTAAATTTTAAATTATTTTTAACAATATTCTGTTTTTGATTTTTTTTTGTCTTTAATATTCTTTTGTTAAAGTTCTGAAGAAATAAAATAACAATCTTCTTTCATTTAATTATTTTCTTTTTTATGTAAATTTCTGAAGAAATAATAATATTCTTTCATTTATTGATGTCAAAACAGTGCCGGGAGTAAACCTGTCACCAAGTGTCAAAAAAAAAAGAGTTGTCGAACTCAAGGAACATGTATTCTTCAGAACTGCCCAAAAGTTTCTCAAAGAGGCCATCCTTTATCTGTGGTGAAAATCAGCATCATATTTCTTTTTGTATTAATATTACAATTATAGAACAAAGAAATAATAAAAATCTACAAATGTTAGATGCACTCCATATTAAAATTAATAATCCCATCATCAATAAAATCAATTTCTATATAGGCAATGATATTATAAAATGTTTATTAAAAAAACACTACAAAAATGTCTTTTTAAAAATAGAGCATTTTACAAACATTTATGTTTGATTAACAAGAAAACGAGGAAGTCGATTTGGGCCAATCGGTAGGCAGTCGGACCTCGGAATCATAGGACACGAGTTCGAATCCCAGTCATTCCCTTTGCGTTCATATTCGGACTAATACCCTTGGGAAATGTATGAATCCCCACATTCCCTCCAGCTATGGGTAAAATAGTGCATATTGTGTTATTAAAAAAATATACCTGTGTGCAAAAAATAACGTTTACCAAAAATTATTTTCTCGACATTAAATGACCTAAAATGGTTGACATGCCGTAAAACACAAGCAAAGAAAAAAAAAAAGAAAGTATACAATAAATATCCTATTCATTTACAAATTGTAGTTCTCTCCATTAATTAATTATCGACCAAATCATACGATATCTTCGAAAATGTACTTCGAAAATGTACGTATCTCCGGCGAGATAAGACAATTCGTTCAATACACAAAATTCCGGATTCACCTCAACACATAAAAAAATGGCGGCTCTTCTATTCAACTCAATACTTCCAAAAAAATGGCTACCTTTCTTTGTTTTCTTCTTCACAAATTAATTTTTACTGATTGAATTTTGGCGGTTTCCTCTTTCGGCCAATCACGAGCCTTCTTACACTCCCACATTTACAACTGTATCTATTACGGAGAGGGTGGTATTATTAGTCCATAACTAAGAGGGAAAGATTTGTGAATCCCAGTGAAAACCACTGCATTCACTTTCAGTTGTGTCGGGCATATGAGGCTCGTTAACTCGGGAGAGTAACTCATCTAGATGGAGGGTAACACTGATTAAAAAATCCTCAGGATGAGCACATAAAAAATGGCCTTGTGGCTAACTTCTCCTCTCAACTCACCCCCTACTTCCTCTATGCTTCTTGCTTCATTTTGCCGTGGATGGAGAGAGGTGGTA
>JAYKTE010071649.1:0-14358 GCA_036873565.1 Xipholeptos notoides
TTTTATGTGCTCATCCCTGGGCTTTTGTAATCAGTGTTACCCTTCACCTAGATGAGTTACTCTCTCGAGTTAACGAACCTCATCTGCCCGAGACAGCTGAAAGTGAATGCAATGATTTTGACTGGGATTTGAACTCGTGTACTACGTATCCAAAGACAAAGCTTTTCCCAATGCTCCAACCTCGCTGCCCAATATAATCTTTTGATTATATATACCTCCAGATAGGTCTCCATTTTGGTACAATAAGTATATATGTAAGTGTGTGTATATAGATGTGTTTATTATATTCATATATATATATATATATATATATGGGTATGATATATTTAACAAAGTTAAAAATATTGTGTAGCTATTAACCTCATAGATTCCAATAGAAAGAAAATTGTATTCAAATCCTGTAAAATTTGATTAAACCAATGAAAAGATCAAACAAATCATTTCACTTTCAGAGCATAGGACTTAACAACATTTCTGCTTTTAAGATCAATAAAATTCAAACCATCTTTTTATTTTCATTCTTACCAAAAAATATAACTAAATAGAATTAAAAAGAAAAAAAAATTCTAAAACTAAAGAGAACTAAACAAAGAGAATAGGTAACAAATAAGACAAAGGTTTGTAAGCAACATTTTTTTCCAATAATTTTATAGATCTAAAAGGCTACATTTTTTAATTGTTCTATCTAAAAAAGCAGATATCATAATTATTTTAAAACAGATAATATTTTTGATTATTATATAATTGTAAATTAATCATAATATATTTTAATAATAATTACATAATAATAACATATTATAATTTGTTTGTTTTATAGCATATCAACCTTTTTAGGTCATTTAATACTCAGAACAATCAATTTGGATAAAGGTTCTTTATTCCATGCATAGTTTTTTTAATAATACAATATGCACTATTTAATCCATAGCAGGAGGGAATTTGGGGATTCTTACCTTTTTCAATGGTTTTAGTCCAAATGTGAATATTAACAGAATGACTGAGATTCAAACTCGTGTATTATGATTTAAGTCCAACTGCCTATCCACTGTCCCAAGTGTACCTCCCATTAATAATCATTACAATATATTTTAATTATGATGACTTAATTATGTAATTATAATATATTTAAATAATAATCTTAGAATAATATAATTATATAAATCAATTATATTATAATTATATATAATTATAATATTCTTATCTTTTATACTTGTAAAACAGATAAGATAATTATTTTTGCATTGTTCTAACTGCCAAATCAGATAACAGAATTTTTCAGTAGTTTTTTTAACAAGGCTACAAAATTTACAATGTGGACAAGGTTCCCAAAATTTGGCAAATTATAACTGAAGAAGGTTAAAGGACATCTTGGCTCAAATTTTGGGTTAAAACAACCAAAATGAATAGAATCATAAAAATTGTCAATGGTATAGTATCTACAGGAGTCAAGCTTTATTATCTCCCAAAACCACTAACAGCATGATTGGATACATCTACTATCTCACTAACTTACTGGCCAATTACATCAGCCAATGCAATACCAAGTCCATATTAAAAAGAGAATAAAAGTATAAAACATAACATGCTATTCCAGTAGCATTGATGATTATAGATAGTCAGTTACGGACTACCTTGATTGCAAAAAAGATCTATTGCAAGACCAGAAATCCCAAGTGAACCAGTTATATAACATAACTGAAAATATCACTATATTATTGACATCAGTGGGTTTTAAAACCTGTGGATAAATCTTTTGTAATTATTTTACTATTTTGATATATTGAACATTTTTCAAGCACATGTAGATGTGGCTATATATATTCTTTGACAAAGTACTATAGATAATGTACTCTTTATAAATCTATATTCTAATACAATTTTTAGAAGCAGCTAACTGCAGAGGTAGACTAACTCAACTGTATTCAGCTAACACTGGTTATTTCACAAAGGGATTTTCCTTCAACCTTCATTCTTCTTTGGAGAACTGGGTTTATTTCCTGATACCTGAGGTGCCTTGTAGTAAAATCCAAAGAGAGTCAGCCCAGTACCAAATTGTAGACTTGTGCTTCTCCCTATGAATACCTATTGTATATAATACAATACAGGTAACAGAAATGTTTAATGATTAATTCGAAACAAGACCTACATTTTTAAATCCAACTTGAACCTATTTATCAATTTGCACTCACCAATCTTTATAGATAAAACACAACCAGTCTAACTGAAAAAAGAAAGAAAGGATCCAATATTTTTTTTAGGCAGATCAATTGGTTTTATTCATAGTGAATAAATCTTTTTTGATAAGAACTTTGAATAAATCTAACCAGGAACTTAAAAAATACATAAACAAAATACGAGATGTGGACTAAGTTGTGGCATGCTCGACCATCTATCATCTAAAGATTTATTTGTTTTCTTTTTTATTAAACAGTAAGACAATTTTGATTCTCAGAAGGGTCTCCTACATAGACAAGAGATGTCAGCCTATGTTTAAACAATCAAACCCCATTTTGCCTCAGAAAAAAAAAATTGCAAAAGGTAAATATGATCGAAAAGCATAGTTGCATCATAGGTCATAGGTGACTTTCTGTAAGCTAAGATCATTCTATTGATACAAAGTGATATCTTGAGATAATTGATTTATCACATAATTAGATATCTACGAAAGATTGTTGTTCTTGTCTTGATTATTATACCAAATCTCAAAATCAGGAAACTTGAGTTAATTATACAGAAAATTAAAATAAAACATTTAGACAGCCATTTTGCTCATAATGTTTTTTATTATGAGCTGCTTACCAACTTTATTTTTTAAATTCTTTTAATTAAATTTTGAATCATACTAATGTATAAATCATATTCACTATATATCACTTTAGATTTTTCATTCTGGGACCTACACTTAAGGTGAAATAAAAAAAAAAGATAGGCAAACAATTGCCAATACTACCTTGAATGTCATACTATGAGCTCAAAGATCTATATCACACTAGATTTCTCATCTTTTGACCTATAATTAGGGTAGAAGAAAAAGTAGGCAATCAAATACCAGTAGCCCTATGAATATCATACTATTTTTCCTAGGTACAGTTGTTGCATATTTGTGAAAATTTACTAACAAAAACACAAGTATAAGTAAAACCATCACTGCTCACAGCAAATAAAAAAAAAATGTAATTGATCAAATTTTGGGACAAACCTAGCCAAAATTTCAGCATCCAATTTGTGGATTAAAATTGAAATAAATTAATCAATGCAATCAAATTTCTCTTTGAATTAGTTACAGAAAAGAGAGTAAAAATGATTTTTTTTTTAAAGAGAAAGAATCTATCAGTGGTTCAAAAGGGGCTACCTTAGTAATATAAATGTTTATGAATAAAAACTTGACCTAATCAATTCTTTGTTAATGAATTTACTTAAGGCAATCAATTAAAAATTGAACCTAGGCTTAATTTCCACTTGCCAAAAGTGGGTTAAAATGCAGTGTATTTAAAAAAAAAAAAAAAAAATTTGTATATACCAACAAACACTATGTGATAACCTTTAGGGTTAAGATAATCCCTGACATGTTGATATGCCGTTAAAACCAATCAATCACCCAATAAAATCTTGTTTTCATTGTGTCTATCTAAAGATAAGTTTTTCTTTTTAAAACTTGTTTGCTAGCTTTTTTAACTTGCTTTTTCTTTTCCTCTTTAGTTGTTATGAACATTTATTTGTGAAAAATTCCCAAGAAAATAAATAAAACCATTTAATTTAAAAATAAATCAGGCTATTGAATTTTAAGTTGGAGGAGGAAGGAATGGGGGAGGGAGGGATTATAGAAAACTATAGTTTTGACTGAATTGCAATTTGATTACTTGTAAACAATTTTTTTCTTCATTTGTTTTGGACAACACGATGTCTCGAATATTATTCAAATCTATGTCATTTTATAATAGTGTGTGTGTATTTAGACATATAAGAAAGATCTATTGTATTATAGAAACAGCTTACACTTGGTAACTATGGTCAGAAAGTTCAAATTCATGTTACTCGGTTAAATTTTTTGGGAAGGTATGAATCTTTTTATTAAATAGTACTACTACTATTCTTTATTATTTTACTTGAATAAAAATATTTGCAAAAAGGTTTCATTTGATATTGTCAAATGAAAAAAAGAAAATCTTCGTTTGTACTATCAAATATATGTGCTCTTCAATTGCTTTTATGCTTTAAAAGTTGAAATAATGCCGACAATCGGTTTGCAAAAAGTTCATAAAACGTTCATTCTTTATAAAATAATGGGAAAGTTCATTATTAAAACCAATTAAAAACATACCAACAAAAATCGGACATTATTTTCTGAACAACTTAATATATTTTGATACAAGTTCTTATTTTTCCTGTTCTGTGGTAGGTTGCCTCACTATTTCAGTCCTTAACCACAAGGCTGCAGGTTTTCTTTTTCAGCGCTTCCCCTCTCTCTTAGGTACATTGTCTACCAGAACTCATAAGCATCATCTACTAAGGCTTTGGAATCTGTGTTATCCTTGAAGATGAGTTGCTCTCCTGAGTAAACAAGCCTCATTACCCCAGAGCAACCAACAGAGAACATCATATTTTGACTGCGATTTGTATATCATAAGTTAAACAATAAACATACAAGCATTCACAGCGTAACCTTGAAAAACAATTTTTTTTTTGACAATTCAAAAGTTGTAACAGAAAGATGGGCTATATTAACACCAAAATTTTTTTTTTAATAGCCTGTAGAAGCAGTGGGCATAACTTTTAAAATATTGCATATAAAATTTTTAGTCAAATTTTCTCAACGTCCAGGTTTAATTGTTTATGTTGTCTTGACCCTTATGTTTTTTATTTCATTTTTTTTTACACATTTTCTTTACTCTTCTTGATTTTTATGGACATAACTACTTTTGTCGTAATGAAAAGCTATGTTCTTTGTAGTGACAGATACTGTTGATAGATAGTACAGTTTATATAAAAATCCTTTAACAAAAACCTGGTTGAGCTTGGTAGGCAGGGACAGCGATGGGGGAAGGGATCATTTCAAAAGATTTCTATAAACAAAAAGTTAGTCTTTCTGCTCTTCAAAGTATAGACGTTGGCTGGAAAGAAGAAAAATACGGGAAAAATAGCAGAACAGAACAAGAAAAAAAAGGAAGAGTTTAAAACCTGATGTTTTGTCTTGTGTTATTTGGTTTTATTTCTATTTATCTATTTATTTATTGTTTTGTGGTTTATTTCTAATTTATTTAAAAACATAAAAAAACTAAATCCACAATAAATAAAGTTAAAGATAATGAAATAAATATTTCTTAGAAAAAACAATTTTTGGATAAGTTCTTGGGATTTTTCTTTAAATACTCAGTTTTGAAAAGTAGAACAAAATTTTGAATGCTGAATTTCACAAACTGTTGATACTCTGAGTTGTCCTTATAATCATTACTAGCACTATTTCCTGGTCTTTCTTGAGGATTGCTTTGATGCTCCTTTTGTGCTCATTTTGATCTGAGTTTTTTTTTCTAAGAGAACTACCATAATTTTTTAAAGCCTAAAATCATTTTAGTAAACTACGGTTACATTGACACTATAATAACCAACATAACCACACACAGTGGATGCTATGGGCCTGCAACAATCCAATTTTTAAGTTTAACCCTTTAGTAGCTATTTTTCCAGCTCAAAACCAAATCGAATTTGTTCCTTATGTCCAAATATCCTATATACCAAATTTCAAGTCTATAGACCAAATATTTGTAAAGTAGTTCTATAGAGACCTTTCCTTAGATATAGTCACTTTTATAGATGTACTAGGAGTATTAAGCAGCTTTGCACAGGTGCATGGGTCTTGCTACTAAGGTAGTTAAGGAAGCCTATTATATAAGAAGGCAGTAGCATACATTATGTTCGTAGTGGTAAAACACTTTTCCAAATGTCAGTTTAAATTGTAATTAATGAAATGCAAGTTGCCATAGTTCTAAACAAACTATGATGGTTTGAATCATTGTGCTATGCAAATTTTAGTGGTCTGAATACTTTGATGCTTGGTTATGGGTTTATTTTGATGTGTTTTATGTAAATCCAGATTTTTACCCCTTAGCAGCTACTTTTCTAGCTCAAAACCAATTAGAAAGTGTTTTCCAGGTCTGAAGATCCCTAAATATCAAATCTCTAAACCCAAAATTAACCAAGTAGTTTGGTAGAGACGGTTCCATTCACACATCCCCACTTTAATAGGTATACAGACTAGCAAAATCATACGGTGTTGCTTCCGTGTTTCCAGACTTGCTTGGATGATCCCTTTGCACTGTGTTTTTCCAGGAGTTTTATTGTAACTCCAATATATTTTTCTTGTTTCACTTATTCTTTAAATGAATTTCATTGTAATTTTGATGGTTTTTTTTGAAATTCCAAATTTTGAACCCTAGCAGCTATTTTTCCAGATCAAAACCAATTAGAAATTGCTCCCCAGCTCTGGACACCCAATATATCAAATTCTAAGTCTATTGACCTCAAATTGGCTGAGTAGTTTGGTAGAGACTGCAATTTCAAATCTGTAGATCAAAATTAGTAGAGTAGTTGAGTAGCAACCGGTCCTCACAAACACACAGGGAGAAAGTCACTTTTATATATGTATAGAGATGGGTTTTTTCATTGAGTTTTCAGTTTTAAAAATTCTAAGTTGGAAATTTCAAGAAAGAACTGAAAAAATAATGACAATCATTCCCTATCCTTAGAACTTTATTCCCCACTTTGGGTAATATTCTGTCTTATCATTATTTAAATTATTTTGAGTTATTTTCATCTTTATTGTTATATTAGCAATGTTTTAGAAGTACTCGGGGGGGTTTTCCAGATTTTGCGCTAACTTTAAAAATTCCGGAAGAAGGCCAAATTATCAGAGACATTGTGAAAATAGCTACAAAGATTAGAATATAAGTCTAAATAATTTAAATAATGATAATCAAAACTCTGAAAAAATCAAGATTTTTCAAATTTTTGAATTGTACAGAATTGATTAAAGTAAAACAAATATCAAAATCATTTAATACAATTTGCATTTTTCTAAATTTCTTAACATATGGTAGACATAAGTGGGTAACAATGTCCGAATTTTTTTAAAGAATCAATTAAGCCTCCCAACTCCCAACTGCCACCTGAGACAACTTTTCAAATAAGGGCCTGGATTGACACATACCACAGTAAAAATTACTTACCTGATACTCCTGAAAGTAATTCATTTTCACCAGATTAACTTTAGATTTCTTTGATTAAGAAACTTTTAGAGTCATTCAAAAAACTTTATTTCAAACAAATATTTGCTTCTCTTTTTTTCTAATTTTTTTAATAAATAGACAATTTGCCTAAAGAACAGTAATAGTATAATTTACCAATTAACTTAGCGAATCAAAATAATTCATACCTTTGATTAAAAAAAAAATGTCCAAAAGCCCCTTAATGGTTTAGTTGGAATTTGAGCTTTTGTATTTTTGTATAATCTCTTACTGCTAGGCTGTGTTTCTCAACCTGACTTTCAAATTAACTCATGAAAATCACATTATCACACAGGCAATTTTTCACAGAGTTGCCAGATTGAGTGAATAGTTTGAATAGTTTGTTTTACAGCATATTAACCTTTTCAGTCATTTAATAAGTGGCTCCCTTTCACCAACACATTGTTTTAAATACCAATAAATGCACTACTATTAAATCCAGAGCTGGTGGTAATATACCTTCATACCTTTGCAAATATAACAAAACTATTAACATGTGGACTCACATATAATTCAAAAGTCCAAGTGCTTATCCACTGTTCCAGTGGATGTCCTCTATGAGAGTAACTCATCAAGGTGTAAGGATAACACATTCCAAAGACCGAGGTGGATGAGGCCCATTAACTCAATGAGAGTAACTCATCTCGGTGAAAGGCAACACATTACAAAAACCCAAAGATATAATGAGTAAGTACAACTAACTGGCTTTGTGCCTAACTTGGCTTGGTACATGACCAAGTAGATATATCCTCTATGAAAAAAAAAGGTGTTAATGTAGACTCTTTTGGTTAGAATGAATTTTATTTTCAAATCATGAAAAAGTGCTCCAAGCCTAGATCTGTGTAGATTTTGTGTGAGATGCTTTAAAGTTCTAAGTAAGTTTAAGAGTCCTCTTGGTGCATGCATTCCAGAAGATGGCCTTGATTGTAAGTAGACAGCCAGCATATCCATACCAATATCTTTGTCAACAGTATCTCAGCTTAGTCAATATTTAAAAACACCTTGCTACTTTGATATAGTAGACAAAGTTAAAGAACTTTCTTGTGACACATGCATTAGAAAAAAAATTTGTTTTTGACAAAAATAACAAAGCAATAAAAATGCAAAAGTAATCAGATTTATTGATAGGTTGAATATACAATCATTTTATTTTTTTCCCTTCCAAAAAAAATGAAAAATATTGATTGTATTCATGATTTTGTTTTTTTATTTTATAGTCTTAGAATGTTGCTGACAAACTTCTTAAAAAAGTAAACATTAAAAAATCTCTGAAATGGAAAAAGAAAATTTGTATCAGCTATTAAGCTTTTATTTGCTAAACAGGACTAGTTGGAGTTGCCTGGATTAAGGAAATAACAGTACATACGAGCACAGAAAGAAAAAAATCTATAAAATCAAGATGAAACTGCTGTTAAGAAAGTAAATTCAGAGATGCAATTTTTTTTCCATATCAGACAACCAAATCTATAATTAACAAATACTGGACTAATTAAGAAAAGCTATAGCTTCATAGCTTTTAGTTCCTGAGCATTTATAGCAGAAAAATCCTTTCAAATGGGATTATAATCAATAGGAAATAGTCTGAAAAAAGAAGTGTTAAAATAAATCATCATAGAAGAAAAGAAAAAGCCTGTCTCAATTGGCACCAATTATTAGAATAAATAAAATGAAGACATTTGGATAATCTAACAAATACACAATTTGAGCTCATTCCTCAAACTAATTATAATTTCAAAATATCTTCTTTCATATAAATTAATCACAACAATAAATTGTTTTTTTTTAATCCTTGAGATGAAGCATGATAATTTATATATTTATTATGCAGACTATAGTCCTTATCTTTGTTTTTGTTAAATGTACTATTTTTCAGCCAGTTCGGCCTCCTTGATGTTTTTTTATGGTCAGAATCAAAACTGCACTGATGTTTTGTATGCTGTTAAAATAATGTTTTTAATTTTAAAAATTTATAAATTAAAGCCATTATTTTGACAGCTCAAAAAACATCAATGTTCAATTTTGATTCTGACCATGAACAAAAATCCTGAAGAAGCACAAAGGATAAACTGGACGAAACAATGAATTTTAAACATTAAAAAATGAGGACCATGGTCCGCATAATAACTAATACAACATAAAACCATTATATACTAAAATACGTAAATTCTAAGTTGTTCTAATCAAATAATTAACATTAAAAAAAAAAACAACATTTTAGTGATTATATATTAATACTTTGTTAATTCCTACTTGCTCTTTTTCATATAAGACAAAACTGTTTAAAAATGTTATTGAATTTCTTTTTAATTGTCTGGAGAATCAATTACATTAATGGGTTCAAAATTTATTCCACTAGAAAGCAAGTTGAAAATCAGCAGGAATTGGATTAAGATTGAAACCAAAATTAAGGGCAATACATAATATTTCTAAATAACATTGTATGCACTATTTAATCCATAGGAAGACGGAATGTGGGGATTCATACCTTTCCCAACGGTATTAATCCGAATGTGAACATAAACGGAATGACTTAGATTCCAAAGCACGGCTGCCATCCACTGCCCCAAGCGGACCACCCCTCAGAAGAGAAAGGAATGAATACAAAAAGAACAATAAAGAGGAGGAGTAGATGACAAAGTACAAACTGAAAGGTAGAAAAAGAAAAAAAAAAGATTGATTGCAACAAATAAAAACATTAACAAATGAACTAAAAAAAAAAAAACGAAAACAAGAAATAAAGAAAAATCTCAAAAAAAAATTATTTTTTTAAGTCAAAGCAGTCAAGCAAAAGATTAACTGTCTATTTTTAAAAAAAAAGGAAAAAAAAAACCAAACAAATGCTTTAAAAAACAAATAAAAATGTATTTTAAAATAAAAAGCAAGAAAATCTCAACTCTCATCTCAAAACAACAGTGTTCATTGTCTCCACACATTCTAGACTAAAGTTATTTTTGTTTACTCATTTTATATTTGTGTCTGATGTGTGTGCCTATAGAAGGCATTGGTAATAAAACACCTTCAGGTCAATAAAACACCCTCTTGTTTTTATTCCTCACATGGCAACAGAAGATTAATAATAATAAAGAAAAATGAGAAGAAAAATATTGACATAATTTCACAGGAAATTTTTTTCCCCCATTTTTTTCAAGTTTGAAAAAATCTTGCCTTACAAAATAATAAACATTCAATATGCTATTTCCAAGGCACAATTTGTTGTCTGAGAATTAAGAATTTAGTATTTTTTATGACCAAAGAAAAAAAAATCATGATTTTAGATAGAAGCCTTTTGGTAATTAGTAGTGATGGGAAGATTCCTAGAATCGTTAATCGTAAGAATTGTGTATTTTTATGGGTATCGGAATCGCATCATTAAATAAATACCTTAGATTTACGATTCTTTCATTACGATTCTCTTAAATTTTCCAGTTATTTGAACTAATAACAATCCTTTTTTTTTCTTTTTTGAAGTGCGATTGATACTGTTAGAAATTTAGGATAAAAACATCTTAGAACTTTTTATGATATATTTAATGTGATGTATAAGAGGTTTATTCATTATTTCAGAGATAATCATAATGAGTTTGCTCCATCACATAGATAGGCGCATTTGCTAGTGGGTTTTACAACTGGCAACTAAAAAACAAAACAAAATAAAATCTTTTTTTCATTGACAATCTTCCATTATGAAGGAAAAAGCTTATTTGTGAAGGAAAAAATGAGCAAAGTCAGATTATTTAGACAATAAAAGGTTTAATAGAAGGATAGTTTTTTTTTTTTAACAAAGCTGTTTAAAAGGAATATCTTTAAACTGAAATTGATCACGTGATCTGATTTCTCAAAACTGTTGTCAAAATGATAGTCTACTGTTGGCCTTTGTCTGAAGTATTCAAAAACAAATATCCTTGGAAGTTAAAACTATGCATTATGCTTTGTTTAACTTCTTTTTTTTGGGCGGGGGGGAGGTTTAAAAGAAGGTTTTAATTTCTAACTTCACACACAAGTAATTTTACCCATGATCCAGAAAATATCTTTAAGAAAATTATTTTATTAATTTATCTATTTTCCTGAAATAGTAATATAGTCTAATCTTTTAATTTTATCAACTATCTTAATATCAAGGCGGGGGTGTTAAGTTTAAAAAAAATTCAATAATAATTGTTTATTTTAAAAATAATGTATTCTAATTTTTCAAACTTCAAAAAGACAATTTGAAACTTGAAACTTTACCACCAAAAAGGGTTTTAATTATCTCTGTAGTAGAGAGTCATTAAAGGAAAGTAATTTGCTCCTCTTTAATTATTGTTTGTGATGATGATTATTATTATTAGTGACTCACATAGGCACTTATGTATTAATATATAGATTCTTAAAGCTTAAAAAAGGTGATTTTCACTACTAAAATTTGTGGAAAATGATTTGAAGCCAATCACTTCTGTAAAGAAATTGTATTTTAGATACTTGAGAAATGGTTGTGCATTTTGAAGGGATTAAGTAAAGCTGTTCCGTATCTGTTTGTAGTACAGATATTTCAATCCTAGTTCATTTCATTAATGGTTCAGTTCATTCAATAGAGTAGGATGGAATTGGTCTAATTTTAAAGATAGAAAAAAAAGATTTTGTAGAATTCGCTTTTTTAATACCAATGTGATTGAAAAATGGAAAAGAACAACATTTGATGCTAGATAGGCTTTCTCAACTCCCAAAATTTTAATAGGTCATCAGTGAAGAATGATAGTGCCAAGTTATAAAGAAAAAATATGTTTTTCTAGAACGACAAACATTCTATTGTCAAAATAGAAAAAGGGCAAAGAAAGAAAATACGAGAGAAAAAACTGCAAGAAAAAATAGTATTTAGGTTTTGTAGCTAAAATAAGTCCTGAATCCTTTTAAGTTCACGACTAAAATTGGCATTCATTACATGCATTATCCCTGTTACTCTAACTTCTTTGTTATTAATATTGTCAAATGGTTTCAATCTGATTTTCATTTTGGTTGTTTGTCACAGTCTGTTTTGCGTGCTGAACGAAAAAGATGTTCTATTTTTGTTTTGTTTTTCTTTTCTGCAAATCTATATTTGGATAAGTCCAAGACACATAACATGCTGACGTACCTACTTGTAAAAGTCAGAAATTGAATTTCATTAGTCTAACAAAATTTGTCATGGATAGGAAACCAGAAGAGGTAAAGTCCATCAACAGATTAATATCATGTTTTAGAAGTGTATGAACAATCAGTTTGCTTAATGCAAAAAAAAATAAAATAATGTGAAGTAGAGGCCTTATGAGCCATCAGATATCTAGGAGAATTTTACAAGGATAATAATTCAGGGTATGTATTCAGAAATCCAAATAAATTTTTCAAGGATAATAATTCAAGATATGTGTTTAGACATCTAAGTGAATTTCACAAGGAAAATCATTCAGTGCATGTGTTCAGATACCTAAGAGAATTTTACAAGGATAATCATTCAACATATGCATTCAGATATCCAAAACACAGCAGTTGTACAATATGGACACAATGAAAACAAGTTTGTTGACAGGTAAAAGGCTAACAGCATAATCAGCCATGTCAATGATGAACGTGACAAATACAAAAAAATAAATACTTAGCTAAAATAGTTTGCCCAAAACGTCCTTGTGAACGATTATTCTTGCAACAGTGACTGGTCTAATGGTCAGCCAATATTTTCAATATAAGCTCTAAAATCTAAAACCCTAAGAAGCATAAAATATTTACAGAAAAATATTTAGAAACCCAGCCACCATCATCCTCCTATTTTTGTTCATCTAAATTTGACTAGCAACTGACATATACTTGAGCCACAAATAGCCACACAGTTATCATCAGTGAAATACTTCATCATCACTGGGCCTGAGATGGAAAGGATGAGACCATTACAGACAAATAAGGAAAGGAACTGGCTGAGGGTTGGCGTACAAGTGGAGGAAGGTCAATAGAGGCTAGTAGTAAAAGTTCACAAGAGTCTATCAATTATTTGCTTGAATTATTATTAGCCTGTGTTATTTTGAAATACCCTAATCAATTCGATTTCTATTTCCTTCCTCTGTTCACCGGATTATACAAATAGTTCTGATTTGCTTGCTTAGTTTATAATTCATACATATATACATATATATATGTGTGTGTGTGTGTGTGTGTGTGTGTGTGTGTGTGTGGATAGGAGGTAAGTGTGGGTATATTCTATATTTGTAGATAGATATCAAATATATAAATACCTCTTAAATTCATACACTAATCGAATCAATACAAGTTTGTTTTTTTTCCCCCACTCACGTTCGACTGGTTGCTAAAACCATTTGAGCGTGTTCTTTGTAGCCAGCACAAATGTCCCTGTGAACAAAACAAATGCACCTTATCCTTATAAACCGCAAATGGGATGGGTGGTTTACCTCTTGGAGGCTCATGCAGTACTTAATAGCCAGTGACAAACTTTTACTTTTTCACATATCAAGTCTCTCCGAACAGGTAAGAAATTTAAAGACATTAAATACATCATAGAGAGAATGTCTATCTCATTTTATCCAGTTACAAAATGATTCCAATGTTGGATAGCCAGCTAACTAGTTAGTTTTCTAAGTGGTTTCATGAGTCCTTTTAGTTCATTGGCAGTAATGCCATCTAGTGGAAGAGCTGTTTGTAGGGCAAGAGATAAATTTAGCATATGTAGGAAAATTTAGAGACCTATCTAAATTTCTTAACTAGTTTATTTTTATACTAGAAGTATTGCTCAGCCTTGCTAGAGGATTGCTTTGATTTTCTTTTTGTGCTCATTTTGATCAGTTTTGTTTGTAATTCCAATTTATTTTTTCTAAGAAAACTGCCATAATCTTTTGAAAGGCAAAAATTGATTTAGTAAACTGTACTTATATTGACACCCCAATGACCAATGTAGCTCCACCACAGCTGATGCAACAGGCCTGCAACAATCTCATTTTTCAAGTTTGATCTGTTAGCAGCTATTTTTTTTTTAGCTCATTATCAAATGAAATTTTTTCTACAGATCTGAATACCACATATATCAAATTTCAAGTTTCTAGATCAAAAATTGACAAAG
>JAYKTE010071760.1:0-14356 GCA_036873565.1 Xipholeptos notoides
AGAGGAAGAGAGAGAGAGATAGATAGATAGATAGAGCCTAGTTAAGTTTCCACAGATGATTTTTAATAAGAATGAAATATAGGGTTTGGACAAAATAATGGAAACACCTTGGCATTTCTAAAATCTAATAGATCTGTCATTTTAATCTTTCTTATTGTTATAAACTATCTGAAGTAAAATGTAAACTTAGCCAATTACCATTAACTAATAATTAAAAAACATTTGGATAATTTTTTTCACTTATTATAAGTCTTTTAAATTCGATGCAAAGTTCACTAGTGTTTCCATTATTTTGTCCAACTATATGTAGATATATATGGAATCTAACAAATTATTTATTAGCAATAATTCATAAATAAATACAATTTATTCATTTGATATATATTTCAATATAGAAGTGTGATAATATTCCATTAAATCCTAATAATTATTTTATTTTTTATTTTATTACAATACTTTTGTGGGACCAAGGAGGCTTGCGGCCCCTAGGAAACAAACGGCCCTGCAGCAATTGCGTTGTCTGCAGAGGCCCTTAGCATGACCCTGCTATCCCATCATGGTTAATTTGCATATGAACGCCAGTGGATGGCGAAACAACAACTCTGAAGATGAGGACAACAGTCCACATTGAACAAATGCATAGTAAAATGCTCTTTCAGCCTATTTTACTGATGAAAATTGAATTGATATAAAAGCCAACCCGAGTTAGAATTTAAGTCCCAGAACAAAATAAATTTGTAAGTCAATGCACCAGTGTAATATTTAAGCAGTTGTAGCTGAGATGTGTTTGGAAATCTGCCTTGGTTTTTAATCAAATCTTTATTAAGAGATTTGTAATTTGAATAAGTCAGCCAAGTAGGGCGAAGGAAGATTTTTATGTAAATATTGATACTAATTCAGCTCATCATTTCAATGACTTGATGAGATGACAAATACACAAGATGTTTGCACAGAGAACATGTTCAATGTTTCCAGTAAATCTGTAAAGCAGTCTCTCTAGATTTAATTTTGCATTTTTGTAAACACAGGATTGGGTTTTCAAAGGTGGACCCCAACTGTTTGTATACCATGTAAGAAGACATTGATTACAATAGCATAATGTTTGATTGATATAAAGACAATATTAGATGGGTGAAAATGGCTGCTAACTGGGTAAATCCATGTGTTTCCTCTGCTGAAATATACTTGCATATCTTCATCCTGACAATCTAAAAAGCAGAGCTGGTATAAAAGATATTAGTTACTTGTTAGAAACAAATGGCAATGTGTAAATAATCTAGCAATAACTATCTAAATTCTAGTAATCATTAACTTAATCAAGCGCAGCACCATGTTTTGACACCGGATCATATCTATTTACTCTATGGCAGATTCAGGTAAGAGTTTTTATTTACACTTCCTTTGCCATATATATAAATATACACCAAATTTCACTGCATGGCAGTACTTTAGAAACCATTAGGCTATAAAGACCAGCAACAAAAAATTAATCATTACAAAGCCACTCTTTTAAAATCATAATAATTAATTTTTCATTTCTTTCTCTACAACTTTTCTCCTTTCAAAGTAGTGAAACTATTGAACAATCTTCAAATGAAAGAAAAATGCATTTGCTACAAAGCCCATAAAAATTTGTTAGGGTATAAAACTTCTGATGAGCAATTTTTTTTTTGATCTTCCAATCCTTTATAGAAGTGTAAAATACAGAACTATAAAACAAACTCTTTCTCCAGTTCATGGGTGAAGATTATTGTCCTTCTATAAATACGAATGGCAACTGCTGTTAATTTACATAAAATATTTTTTGCTACTTTTTCTCGTAATCTTAATTGGCCAAAATATGGGTTTTGGGGAAAAGTAGAAGAAAAAAAGCAAGAAATTATTTTAACTGGGACTTATTCTTGAAATAATCTTATATGGATCATAATTTCCAGAGAAAAACCCAGAAAATAAATTTTTTTGATTTTTAATCATAATTTTCCAAGCGTGCTTTTCTGTACAAGTAGAAACCAAAAGTCTTTTCTAAGATCAAAAGTGGGTTAACTCGGCTCCTTAGTGTCTTGTTTCACAACAGGATTATGCCTGATTAAATTTTCTTTTAGTTGATATCATTAGCTCAGGACTACTCCGTGTCAATTCGGAAGATATTAAATGTCTAGAGGGTCCCTTTTTATTGTTGACTCAATTCTTATATTTATTCGTCCACACCAACTTCCTATACATTATGCAAAAGTGGTATGTTGATTGAAAACCTCCAAGCAGTGCAAAATGTGTTTCCATTGGAAAGCAATTTGTATTCTGGTCATGTAACTGATAGGAAAAGATTTTGCATGCAGAAACTCTTGTACACTTGAGATGTGAGATGCTTAGAACAGCTTCAATAAAAATAGAAAATGTTTTAACCTTGGTGGTATTAATTCCTAAAACTTTATAGATTATATTTGTTTAAAGCACACTTATTATTGATGGACTCTCCCATCAATTTCAATGTATGAGTGTCATAAAACTGAGTATGACTGTCCGACTGCCACATAGAGATTTATTTCCAGTGGTGACGGCTTCTGTAGCACCATACACACTTTTTGGAATTGCTGATAACACACAGTCAGGGCAAAGATTTGCAGCAGACTACATGAACATCAAATTTTGGGTTGTTCCAAAAGTAATGTCTCATATTTTTTATAGACAAGAGTCATTTGAAATTTAATGCCTCCAATTCCTTATATAAAAGGCTCATTCCAAAAGTAAAGCTTCCTAATTTTTCTATATTTGAGGGTGGTTCCAATAGTAATGCCTCCTATTTTTTTCATTCTACCTGAATGGATCAAAGAAGAGTGCGAATAGCAATGTTATGATGACTGAACTTATGCATTCATAACCTAAAAGTTTTATCTGTCATTTCTAATTACTGATAGTGTGAGATTCTAAGAAAGCAATCCCTGCCATGGACATACATACATCAGAAATAGATTCCTCATTAAATTCCTCCATGTGGAAAAAAAGTGAACTGATCAACATTCACTAGAGTCTGTTGAACGTTTTTTGAAGCCAATGGAGTTGATGTCAGCACACTAAGGAGATGAGTTCATTGATTTCAGAGCTGCAACAGAGATGTGGGTGACAAAGCTCATTGCGTAAATGAAAATGGATGCCTTGTTCATCACTGGCAAAAGTTTATTGAGAATGGTGTTGACTGTGTAGAAAAAGAATTTCTTAAGCACAAAAGATTGCTTGTTTTAATGGTACTATTCCTGTCTTTGTAGCTCTTGAACATTTTTCAAAATATTTAAACAATAGGAGCCATTACTTTTGGAATGACCCTCATATAAGTCTTCCATAACAATAAAATTATAATTTAAAAAAATATATGCTTTTTGGGAATATGATAAAAAATGATGGGAAACCTCCACAAAGTATTGTTGAGAAATATTAAGAAAAATATATTTTATTTCCATTCTTCAAATAGGTTGAGAACACTGAATGGTTCAGTATAACAGAATAACTTAATTGATTAGAAAGGTTTCAATTTTGATGGCTATTACTTTCCATTTGCTTTAAATAAGAATTAGGATTTTTATTACTTGTTTTCATTTTTGATAGTGCCTATTGAAATTTGTATTTCATTGTTTGGATGTTTATATCTACTCAAATCTGTTGGTGGTTACTGACTAAATGGGATGAGAGGTAGATAAGAGTGGCTGGGTGTATGATCTTTTTGGCAAGTGTAGCCAGACAAATGGATATTCCATTTTCAGACTGAAGTAAAATGCACTATATTCAAAACAAAATAATGAATGAGATCAAAAGAATTGAATATAATGTATGATAAAACTTATTCTAGAAATAAAACCGAAATGCATCTTTGATTATGTATTCTTTGTAAAGGAATAGTTTTTAGAAATGATTAATTTTATTTTCTGGACAATCTTTTTGCAAAGAAACCATAAAACAAAGGATATTTTGTGAACACCTTTATGTACACATAATGTTGTAGAAAATTTTTGGTTTTAGTGACTCATTTCATGTAAATAAATAGTGAGTATATAGCAGTAAGTATATTTATGTTAATTGAAGGTCATTCTAGAAGTAATGACACCTATCTTTTAAAGGTATTTTTTAAAGTTGATGAGCTAAAAAGATAGGAGTGGTAACATTAAAACAAGTGACCTTTGGTGCTCCAAAATTTATTTTTCTACATAGTCACCACCATTCTTAATGCACTTTTTCCAGTGACAAATGAGGCGGTAAATTTTTTCATGTGAGGGTGCACTTTGTCATTTGCATCTCTGTCACCACTCTGAATTTGACAGACCCATATCCTAACTGTACTGACATCAACTGCATTAGCTTTGTAAACGTTCAACTGGTGCCAGTGAATGTTGATTAGTTAATTTTTTTCTGCATAGAGGAATTCAATGACGCATCCCAGCATGTCCATGACAGGGGTTGCTTTCTCAGGGGTGAGTCCCACACCATCAATATCTGCAACAAAGAGGTGATCGTTTCAGGTGATGAATGCATGAGTTCAGTCATCGTAACAATCCAATTTTCAATCCCTTATGATCCATTTGGGCAGAATAAAAAAAAATGGAGACATTACCTTTGAAACATCCCCCAACCTTGCATATAAAAATATCAGTACATGGATTCAATTTAATACCTTACCCATAGCCAGATAAGTATCTACTGTTCTCTATAATGGATTGTCCCAGAAATAAATATTAATCAGAAAAATGATAGTGTTATTTTAAAATGAAAGCGCAAAAATATATCAAAATATATTTCTAAATATACAAGCCTCGGCATATATATTTGCTTAAAGAATGAATAAATAAATATAAAACCAGTGTCAATGTGCAAGTAATAAAATATCATCTACCATTACCACCTGTATCATAGGAATTTTTTATAATTAAAGAAAAAACAACAAATGAAACTAAAGAAATAAATTTTAAAAAAACACACAATATATTCAAATTGAATAATATTCCAACATTTTGTACACACCGAAAAACATTTAAACATAATGAAATAACGATAACTGAATTAAATAACTCAATTGTGAAACCATTATGACAACATGTGATCAACATAATTTAATTTTTCAATTTCAATTTTAAAATAGCTGTAAACAAAAGATGCTAGACAAAAGCAATAGGAAAGTCTTTTAAATTATACAAAAAACCCAAAAACAGTCTTCAAGTTTGTAAGCGCACAAATTTTGTAAATCATTAAGTTTGTTAAGGATTGGCTCAATGTAACTTTCCTAGAAAATACAGTGTTTTCAATTTTTTTTAGATTATCTACAATGAAAAAGACGAACACATATGGGGTTATTAAATTAAGGAAATTCATCAAATTGTTTATATTTATTTGTGTAAATTTTTATTGATGATTTAAACTTTCAAAAATTATTTCATTTCAACTGTTTCAATTCATGATTGCTTTGCTACCTGGAGAAAGATTGTGAAGATAAGAACAATAGTCAGAAAATTTGATGCATTAATAATTTGATGCATTAATAAAATATATATATATGTAGAATATGTTTTTATAAAATACAATTCAGAAGGGAAAATGTTTGTAAAAGATTTAATAACATAATATTTATCTCAAAAAATAAATTTGTCATTGGTAATATCTTGTTCACATACAGTCATTAGAGACTATAACAATAGATCTTGAGCTGTAAGTTTTATTTACAAAACAGCTACCAGATACATGTGTTATGGCATCGTGTCTATAGTTAAAAAAATCTCTGTTTATTTATCTCTGACAAGACATCAGTAAAGAGTTCTAATCAGGAGGAACAACTAGTAATAACTTTCATTACATTTTTCAATTATCTTATTATTGTTCATTTTGTATTTTGTTTGATATGAATCCATATATTATGGCTATTTCAATTTTCTATTGCACTAAAAAATCTCTTTATGTAATTATTCAGTGAAAGAGCTATTCATTGTGATAAAAGAAAAAAGAAAAGTATTATAATATCAATGGAATGATAGGCATATCCAACCAACTTATGCATTTAATTGACTCAAAGTTCAGACATAATCATATAACTTGAAACCCATGGAGTGTAACTAAGCCAGAAATCAATTTGCTTAAACTGGCTTGTCTGTTTGTTCAATAAGTGATTTTAACATTTTAATTTTTTGTTTCCTTTAGACATCATTGTCTTTTCACTTTGGGTAATCAGCATGAAAAAAGCTGATTGTTTTTAGTCAATTGTTCCAAATTGATTATATCCTAAGGCGAAATAATGCTCTATTGAAGTCAAACTAAAAATATTAGTCAAAAAAGTATTAGGATGAAAAAAAGCTGGAGTTAGAAATGTTAGACAGAACAGTGATGTAGATGGAGAGAGAGATTTGAGGGAGAGTTAAAGAGGGAGATAAAAGAAGAGGGGTAAAACAAAAAGGAGACAGTGTGAAGAGAGAAAATACCTCAGAAAAGCTGGAGGTAGAGATGATACACAGAACAATGACATAGATGGAGAGATAGATTTGAGCGAGAGTGAAAGTGAGAGAGAAGAAGAGTGGAAGAAAAGGAATTTTGGTGAGTCGAAAGGATAGATAAAGAACAAAGGAGTGAGAGAGAAAAAAGAAACCAGGATTTCTGAGTGAGAGAGAGAGAGAGAGAAGAGAGGAGAGGTAAAGGAGGTAGAAATGACAGATAGAACAATGATATAGATGGAGAGAGAGAGAGAGAGATGAGGGAAAGTAAGAGAGAAAGAAAGACAGTGAGAGAAAAAAAAAGAAATTTGATTAAGTTGAGAAAAAAGATAAAGAATAAGGAGGTGAGAGAATAAAAGAGAAAACAGAACAGAAGAAAATGAGAAAGGAGAGAGGAGATGAAGAGGAGAAAAGAGGCAGAGTGAAGGGAGAAAAAGAACTAGAAAAGCTACAGGTACAGATGATAGAGAGAACAGTGATATAGATGGATAGAGAGAGATTAGGGAGAGAGAGAGAGAGAGAGTAAGTAAGAGAAAAGTGATCTTTGAGTGTGGATAGAAGATAGATAAAGAATAAGGAGGTTAGAGAGGAAAAGAGAGAACAGGATAAAGGAGAAAGAGTAATTTTACCCTCTAAATCTCGTCATCATTGTCTTCCTTGATATGAAATGAGGAGGAAAAACAACAGAGTCCCAGTCACTGTAGATATTGTTTTTCCGCTGTGTGACACCCCCCCCCCGTACACTTACTTAGCCCATATCAGTTCCACTGCAGTTGAAGAAGAATGAGACATGAAGTAAATTGCATTGGGCTCCCCGGGTTTTTGATCCACTAAGGCCTGCCTTACCGCCTACCCAACAGGCATCCCCAGACTTTTTGTAATCAGTGTTGCCCTCACCTAGATAAGATACTCTCATTGAGTTGATAGGTTTCTTATACACAGAGTTTTGAAATCAGTATTATCCTTACACCTAGATGAGTTAATCCTCCAAGTTAATGAGCCTCATCTGCCCAAGACAGCTGAAAGTGAATGAAATGGTTTTGACAAGAATTTGAACATGGGTCAGTGGGACTTGGACTATGTAATCTTCTAAATCTAAACTAAATCGGTATGCTCATTGCTAGGGTGAACTTTATCAACAAACTTCATGTTATGGGCTTTGTCAGATCTAATCATTCACTTATTGTCAGGATATGAGCTACCTTTGTTCAGAACAGCCCTTACTGAATATAAAAAGTGTTATGTTATGGACCCTAAAATGATGTTGCGATAGAACAGAAACTGGAATTTTAAAAAAGAAAATGAACAACCTTTTTTTATAAGAATATTTTTTCTCCAAATTTATTTAAATGAACAAAATACTACCAACATTTTTTACTTTGTTTACTTCATTTTTGTAAGTGATATGTCAGTACTAATGGTTGTTGTTAAACTGATATACACTTAGGTGATATCGGGGGCAGGGGGGAAGCTGTTGTTGCTGTTGTCATCTGCTTTCACTTACATGAGAGCAAATAATGTCTAAAACTCCCTTTTACCCTCAGACTCCCTGTGATCCAGACTTTGTGAATATCAGTTTTTTTTGTCCAGAGCAACACATGTATCATTGTTATTCAAAACATGTTCACTCTCAGTAAGGGGATGTGCGTAACATAACAAAGTGTACTTTCGACACTAACATGGAATGACTTATTCATAGCGGGCGAAAGTGCATTTTGAATAGTGGTGACCACATAGAAAAATAAATTATGGAGCATAAAGATAAAAGATTGCCTGTTTTAATAGTTCTATTCATGTTTTTTTAGCTCCTAAACTTTTTGATTTTAAAGTTTGAAAATATGAGTTAATACTTTTGGAACAACTGCAGTATTTGCAGAATAGAAAAGTTAGATTAAAAAAATATGTAAAAACAGAAAAAAATTTTTTTTAGACATCATTTCTTGTGTCCAAAATAAACATCTGTTTCTTATTTAACTGCTCTTTTTTTAGGTTTAGTTGTCTTTCAGTTCCTCTCTGCTGACAAGAGCTTGATTGTTCCCTCTTCAAGAACAACGAGTGAATTATTTCTGGAGATGAAAACACACCAAAAATATTTCAATGGCTTCGAAATCTCTATATTCATGGTATTATTACAATAATATCCTTTTTTGTTTCCAATTACTTGGGATAGATAAGCTCTGGCTATAAACGTGATTGCGAGACATTTTAATGGACATCTTTAGATACATCCATTGTGTGCCAACTTTAAGCTCTCTTATTTTGTTGTTTATTTATCTATTCTATTATTTTGTAATGTTTTTCTTTCAAAATATGAATGAAGTAAAAACAAAGACAAAAATTCTAATATTGCAAATACTTATTCAATAGATATTTTGGATCGTCTACCACTTAGTGTCAATTAAAGATTCTTGATAGGTGAAAAACAACTTCCATAAAAAAAAAAACATCTTGATGGCCTCTTGTGTGGTTTATTTTTGTATTTTACTCAGCTAAAGGAAATCTATAATATAATATTGATATATTATTAATTATAATAATTATCATAGTACTACCAAACTAAATAAATTATTGTAAGTTGGTTTTAAATGAAAACAAAACAACAGAAAAATAGTTTTATGTCACATTTACAGTAGTGATAGCAATTTCTATGATTTACAAACTATTATAAATTTAACATAGAAACTATTTTTCTAATAGTTATTATTTCTATTCGAATTCATGGAAACTTTACTGTTGATCAAATACAACTCAGAGATTTAATTGTTTAATTTGCAGTTCCTTTGCAGGCAGACTGCTATAAGATTTAATTGATAAGCTTTTTATCAGTGGAAACACCAAAAAATCAGGAATTAATCCTTGGAAAGGGGAATATAAGTATTTCTATTAGGATTCCCAATTCACTTAAGTTTTATCATTTCTTGCCAAAAATAAACTCATCAAAATTTGACCAATGAAAATTCAGACATTGAATGACCAATGGATTATTAAAAGGCTCAGATTCAAATTTAATCTTTACCAATGACAACAGTCAGAAAATCTGTTAGAGAACCTCTGACCCCTGACAAATTTATGAGTGACCAATTCAAATAGCACAATTCAACATTGTTTCTTGATATTATTTTGCCAGGCTCTCTCGATTCGGAAATTGCATATTTTTGTAGACTTTTATTATTTCTGAGTGTCAGCACTGATGTGTAAACAGAAATATAAAACGAGTTTTAATAGTCTCCCATTTGAAGCCAACAATTCTATGAAATGTAAATATTTTAGATATTCTGCAAATACATGTACTTATAGCAAAGATATTAATAACCACAGAAATTGGATGATATATATGTGTGTGTTTGTGGTATGTGCATTGCATGTGTATATTAGTTGTGTGTATATGTTTGATGTGTGTGTGTATTGTATATGTGCAAGTATGTGAGTGTTGTGTGAGTGGGGGTGCATAGTATGTGTGTATGTATGTTGTGTATGTTTATATGCGTGTGTGTTCTGAGTGTGTTTGTTTACATAGCTATTTATGTGCAAAGGACAATATTTTGAATGAAAACTTTTGATTTCAACAGTACAATATATAAACCTATTTACAAGGGTCGTTCTAAAACCAATGCCTTCTATAGTTTTATTCCTGCTGAATAGACCAGAGGGGGTTGCAAATTGCATTATTATATGGACTGAACTTATGCATTCAGGACCTGAAATAACAAATTAATTACAAGGGTCATTCCAAAAGTAATACCTCTTATTTTTTTTATTCCTCCCGAATAGACCAGAAGAGATTGCAAATTGCATTTTCATGATGACTGAACTTATGAATTCAGTACCTGAACGTTTTATCTCTCCATTGCAGATATTGATGGTGTGAGACTCTAAGAAGGCAACTCCTGTCATGGATATGCATCACTGAATTCCTCCATGCAAAAAGATTTGAACCAATCAACATTCACTGGCACTTGTTGAACATTTATGAAGCCAATCCAGTTGCTGTCAGCACAGTTAGGAGAGGGTTTGTCTATTTCAAAGTAGCAACAGAGACGTGAATGACATAGCACATTAAGAGCACAAAAGTGGACCACAGTGGTGACTAAGTAGAAAAATAAATTCTGGAGTACAAAAGGTAAGGTTGCTCATTTTAATGGTACCACTTTTGTCTTTGTAACTTTTCAAATTTTAAAACAAAAAATTTAAAAAATAGGTGTCATTACTTTTGCAACATACTTTGACATTTTTGATAAAAATCTATGTTTTCCCTCATACTGCAAGCCTAAATATGGCTGACCAAAATAATATCTGTAATATTGTTGGTTTTCAAGTAGTCAATATTATATGGTCTCAAGTTGAATGATCTGAAAGTATAAAACTGAGGAGAATCTTACTGTAGTCTTTAGTCGTCTTAAGATCAAAACAAAGACAGACATTTTTTTATATTTATTTTTGTATTTCTTTTTTACTTTAGAAACTAGATACAGACATAGAGGGGGAGAGATAAATTCTTCAATCTGTACCTTCTACTGTTTACAATGACTGAATAAAGTGAGAATAGACCATAAGATTTTCAGTTTATCAATTAAAATGATTTATAACTGTTTCAAGAAAGGTTTTTGACTTCCTCTTTTTTCAATTATTTATGCACAACACACACATTCATACATGCATACACACACACACATTCCAGATATATAATCAGAAACTTATTTTTAAGGCAAATCATATTACAAAGTATGAAGTCTTTTCTTGGACAAAATTTAAAAAGTCTATCTATCTATTCATTTATCTATCGCTATATATAGGGGGGCCAAATGGGTCTGGTGTTTTTTTTTAAATTAAGATAATTTTTTTGTTAATTTATTCAAAAAGGTTTGTGATTTTATAAAGTGAAGGGTGGAATATGATATTTCCAGTGACTTGTTACTTTTCTCATAGCTCTCGTATGCAAAGATTTATGTATAAATGTCCACATTTTAAACTTTTATCTGAAACAAACAAACATTAATTATTGAATTATAAAATTGTATGTCTTTGCAAAAAAAGTACCTATTTGAAGAATTTACAATAATAAAGGGAAGAGAAATTTCAAAAACATCTGTTATTTTTGCCTCATCCTGTATTTTAGATATGAAAAAAAAGTAAAAAAATAAATGAATGTTTGAAAAAAACTGGAAAAATACATCCTAAATTAAACACAACTAAATACATATAGCAGACTAAAATATTAGATAACCATCTTTGAAACACAACTTTACTATTAACATATGTCAAAAGGTCAAATAACAACCCTTTAGATGGTCGAAAAAGACTGAAAACATTAAAACAGTAGGTGGCAGAATATATAACGATATTAGTCACCAGAACAAAAATTATTCTTAGAAAACAAGAAAGAATTGAAAATAAAATATTAAAAAGAAGAAAAACATTATTTTAATAACACTTTTAATATGTATATATGCGTGTGTGCATGTGGATGTATATGTATATATGCACATATAAGCATATATATGTGTGTATTCATATATATGTGTGTGTATGTATTCATATATATGTGTGTATATATTTATATATGTATGTGTGTATATATATATATTTATATGTATACTAATATATATGTATGTGTGTATATATATATTTATGTATATATGAATATAAGCCTTCAATCATCTAATATCAAATGAAATATTGTATCGACATCCAACTTCCATTAATATAAGAAATTGCAAACACATAAAAATTGTAGATTATATTGTGTATCCATATTTCTGTCATAGATATAAATCTGTTTCATTGATATATCACAAGGTATCAATTTAAAAATGTAAATAATCTCATGCCCGCTTGCAGAAAATGAAATGCGCATGCAATAGCTGGGGCCATCTTCACATCATCGACTGGCTGATGACTGTGCAGTGCTGTCATAAAACCAGGTGTTAGTGACCTCTGTAAAGATCTTCATTACACATTTCAGCACCAACAACTGGCTGACATTTAGGGAAATAAAAATCTGTTGAGGGTTTTTATGTCCACCTGTGTGTATTACATAATGCGACTGGTGAAAAGGGAAGCTTGATATGTTTGCCAGTAACAGGCTTGGTTGGGTCGCGGGTGAAGGTGGAAAAAAAAGGAAGGAAGGATATGAACAATAGGAAGAATTGTCTCTCGATAGGAAGAAGGTTAGAGCTACTTGATAAAAGATAAAGAGAGAGAGATAACAAGAGTATACAAGAAATTGCCTCGTGAAAAGAAGAGGGTTAGAGCTACTTGATAAAAGAGAAAGAGACAGAAAGAGAGAGAGATAGCAAGACTATAAAAGAAATTGGTCCTCGATGAGAAAAAAGTTAGAGCTATTTGATGAGAGAGATAGATAGAGAGCAATAAAGAGAGAGAAATAGCAAGTGTATACAAGAAATTGGCTATCAATAAGAAAAAGGTTTGACCTACTTGATTAGAGAGAGAGAGAGAGAGAGAGAGAGAGAGAGATATTAAGAGAGAGATAACAAGAGATACAAGAAATCGGCTCTTGATAAGAAAAAGGTTAGAGCTACTTGATGAGAGGCAAAGAGAGAGAAAGATAGCAAGAGTATTCATTAAATTGGTTCTAAAAAAGAGTTAGAGCTAGTTGATAAGAGAGAGAGAGAAATAGAAACATAGAGAGAGATAGAGCAAGAGTATGCAGGAAATTGGCTCTCAAACAGAAGAGGGTTAGAGCTAGTTGATAAGAGGGAAAGAGAAAGAGAGATTATAGCAAGAGTATACAATAAATTCTTTCTAAAAAAAATGAGGGTTAGAGCTAGTTGATAAGAGAAAGAGAAACAGATAGAGAGGGAGAGAGAGAGAGAGAGAGATAGCAAGAGTATGCGAGAAATTGGCTCTCAAAAAGAAGAAGGTTAGAGCTAGTAAGTAAGAGAGAGAGAGAAAAAGAGAAACTTTGAGAGGGAGATAGCAAGAGTATGCAGGAAATTGGCTCACAATAAGAGGGTCAGAGCTACTAGATAAAAGAAAGCAAGAGTCTAAGAAATACAAGGTGTGAAAAAGAGGGGTGAAGTGAAAAAAATGATGGAACAAAGTGACATACTTAAAAAGAAAGAGGGAAAGAAAAAATAAGGAAATAATGCAAGTGTTAGATAGATAAACTAGATAGACAGAGGGAGAATTAGAAAGATTGATTGATAGATAAAAAGAATGAATTGATAGATTGGCAGATAAGGGATTATATAGATCAATAGAAAGATACATTTGTATAGTTTGAGATTGATAGATTATCTCACTGGCAGACTGGCAATTAATCTGGTAGTTAGATAGATAGATAGATAGATAGGAATTGCATAATCATTAGAGATCATCACCATTCCTCACTATTCCTCAGCCTTATATTTATAAGCCTTCTGCTCACATCACATCAATTGACTCATCAATCATGCTGCAGATCTGCAAATTTTTTAAATTTTTTACTGGAAAGACACTCTCACTGATAGACAAGATATGTATGAACAATCTAAATGTCATAGAAACTAAATACTACAATTTATATATATATATATATATATATACATATACATATATATATATATATAACCTCCTATGTAGCTATAGGAGTGAACAGCATGAAAAATTGCTCCATGTCTGATAGCAAGAAACAGCACAAATAAAATTGCACCAAATGAAAAACTACTATTTTTTTACCTGAAGAGAGTCATATGAAATTGAAACATGTGTAGTGAACCGAACAACATATATATATATATAACATAAAATAAATACTGACTAAACATTCAAGGCTTCAATTATTTATCCTTTTCAACATGTATATATATATATATGCGTGCGTGTGTGTGTGTCTGTGTGTATCGGAGGACTGTCAATTAATTGCCTGTTTGTTTATCAGACCAAAAGCTTATATA